>CAKAOH010025973.1:4693-41873 GCA_916701665.1 Sebastiscus tertius | reverse complement strand
TGTGTTGTGTGTGTGTGTATGTGTGTGTGTGTCCACCAATAGCTGCAGCTTGTGTTGCCCGTAGGATGCAGAGAACATTGAAGGTGATAGAAAATTTAGATCTACGTACAGTGGAGAAGGGGATACGTCTGATTCTGTGTCGCTTTGTCTCCGAGGTAACATTTCCTCTCTCGAAAAGTGGTTGAACCCCCCCCTGTCAAAACAGTGATAAGCACCAGTGGCTCAGTGGTATAAAGTTAGTGGGTGGGGTAAGGGTGCAGAAACTGAGTGGGGGGGGGGGGCTACTGTGTGTTTGTGTGTGAACATGACAGAAAAGTACAGAGACGAGGTGATGTAGGCAGGGTTAATGTCTCTGGGTTGTAGAGGGCTATCGCGGTGGAGTGTTTCTGCACCTGCATGTGTGTGTGTATGAGCGTACTTGTGTGTGTGCTTGTGTCTCGGTCTCAGTCGCTCACACCACCGTGGCAGGTCTGCGGTCCATCTCCTCCTCCAACTTCACCATCTGCTGCATGTCCTTGGCCTTCAAGGAAACAGAAAACACAGTTAGACAAACACACAGGAACTAAAATACACGTGTGTAGCACTTGCAGAAGAGCCTCATTCTGTCTTTAGCCTCCAGTTTTGACGTGTAAGTTTGACCTTCAGGTATACGTTCTGAATGTTATATTCATCAGTTTATCAGGAAGAGATTATTTCCTATTTATATTAGGTATTTCCTTGCATAGTTTTGCAGGCGATGATGTGTAATGGTTGCCACTAAATGTCTGCAGTGGGACACTGTCACATACTATGAAAGCAAATGATTATGAGCTGGAGTGAAAGCACAGTGGGACAGGTTGGGAGCTGGCTGTTTTTGCTTAGTAATAGCTGGTGAGTCATGGTGATAAATGACTCAAGCTGCTCGTTGGCACTGCTGACACCCCGAGAGCTGCACACTACAAATGTGGGAATGGGATTTCACAATACAAAGAAAAATGACTCACTCTCTTCTTTTTTTTTTTTTAAATCTTGCAATCTCTTCAAAGGCAGACCTGTCGTGTATTATTTCCCTGCTTCAGTCAGTGGTGATTCACTTCAAGAATGCTCATTATACTACACATTTAAATAGTAGGAAAATGCAGATTTTAACAGCCTTAGCGGAAAACTGAGGCGATGAAAAAAGGAGTAACATAACTGAGAGGTACAGTAGAAGGGGAAGAGATGGAAGGAGACATGATCACTGACAGAGAGGTGGTATCAGAGGTAGAGTTGAGTGAGATGGAGATGCCTACCTTGAACCTGTTTGTTTGCATGGTGTGATTTCAAAAGCTGTGCCGGAAGAAGCAAATAATATTTAAAAACAAATGAATATGTGCATACATGTAAGACATGTACAGGTAATGGAGTATGGCAAATGGTAAAATCAAATGGAAGAGATGGAGATATGAGAACTTCATATGCAAAGTGAACTATACTTTTTATGGAGTTTCTACTATTTGTAGTGTACACTTAATACATGTAGGGCAGAGAAATTCAGTCCCCGAATAAGTACTTCAATCCAAAGCTAAGTTACTGTATGAAGAAACATTGTGCGCTGAGACTCTGATTCTTTAATATGGACTTTGTGTTTATTCTTTGGGACCGACATTGTTGTTTGTCAGCAGAGTCTCTTGAGGCAATTCTGATGTCGGCTATGTGGAACACTTCCTGCAAAAACAATTACGGTTTACATCCCATGTGACAGAAACTGCAGCCATTATCTAGAGAAGAAATCAGGCAGAGAACTGCACTAGTCCCCAGTTTGGAGTTTCATTTACACTTAAAAAGCCAGTGGAGCACAAAGGACCATAAACTGAGAGATGTTCTGGTTTATGCAGGAAGTGGGTCGAATAAATGTGCTGTGCTTGGACATTTTTAGCAGCTGAGATGGAGAACGTCAGTAGTCAGCTGATGGCAAGTTGGATGGCAGACATCACAGTTGTCTTTAGCAATTCCTTCTAAAATCTTCAGTTTAATAGCAGGTACTGTAAGGTTCCTTTATTTTTATCATACCTGCTCATTGAACTTCTCCAGTTTGTCCAACTGTTCTCTCTGGTTTTTCTCTAGCTGCTCCATCTCCTTCTGATGCTTCATGGCCAGCTGCAGACACACAAGGGACCAAATATTATGACCATTCACTTACTGCTTAGTACTATAAATAAGTCATAACTTTTATCAAGCCCCGACTAATAGTCAAAGATCGCTGAAAGCAATGGTTTGCCTTGATGTAAGCCTGGGTGTTTTTACATGAGCTAAATAGCAAACATAGTGTTGATTAATTGCGCAAAAATCAAAATCAAAAAGGTTTGAGAATTTTTGTCACCGTGATAAATAATGCTTGGATTATTGTCTAGGCTGCATGTTTATGTGCTTAATATCTATATAAAAAGCAAAGATTATACCTTTTCTCTAACAGTGAAATGCCTGGTTTCCTTCTAGACCAGTGACATCCTTTTCTTTAGAAAGTGGGAATATTTCCTTATATTGATACTGTCAAATTAAAGTGAACTGAATTTGTATGGTATTAATCCATTATGCATTTAAAAAGGAGAATCCTTGTTATATTTTAGCTAAATATTTAAAAAAGTAAATTGTACACAACTTACCCTTTTCCTCTCATCTAGGAACTTCTTGGTGTTGCTGCTGTTTAACTCTCGCACTCTCCTAAATAGCACAAAGAGCAAGACCATGGTGTTAAAAGTGGCGCAACACAATCACAATATGACATTTCAACAGCCAAGTCAACTTGCTGCTGAATGATTACATGATACTAGATGGATACAGTGTATGTGCGACCCACCTCTCTCTCTCTGCCTTGTTTTTTATGGACTTGTCCTGGCTGATGGCTTTACTGTTTTCCATAGACATCTTGGCCTGGTTGGCACGCATCTCTTTGCTCGACCTGATATTGTGAAAGAGGCCACATGTACTGTAAGAAACAACCTGCATTTACAGCAACCGTATTACTCGTAGCTTGATGTGACAGTTAGGCGATTGGGGGCTTTGGTTTAGCAATTCACAAAATTGCTGCTCCTTCTGGATCTGGTCACCTGCAGTAAATGGGTGTATACTGTACACATGTATCTGAATATGTGTGTATGGATGTGTGTGTTTGAGCCTCTCACCGTTCATGGATGAGTTTGAGCTGCATGGTCTGCTGCTCCTGGACAGTGGTCAGGAGTTTCTTGAGGTGTTCGCACTGCTGTGTGACGTGGCTGTCCTTCATCTCCTGCTCCTCGCTGCTATGACTACTGATCAACTCTGACCACTCTTTAGTGTGCTGTGCCGTGATGTCCTTTACCTGCCAATGCACACAGATGTTACATGTACACACCTCAGTCAATTATCCATAGCTGAGGCACTACTGGTCATCCTCAACTAAAACCTTGTGAGGGATGCTGATTTTGTGGTAAGAAGTTTTGTGTTACCTTAACTTTGTGATCAGCGATTAGTGTTTGGATCTTATCCTCTGTCTCCTTCTTCAGCTCTTGGCAGTTGTTTTCCCTGTGAGGAAACCACACAAATATAACAGTTTAAGATCATGCAAGTCAAATTCAATGGGATGTAAGTCATAGCATAGTACATCGTAAAAAAGTCATAGTATAGTATGTCAAAAACAGAGTCAGACAAAAGTCATAGTATAGCATGTTGGAAAAAAATCATAAAAAAGGTAAAAAAAAAAAGTCGTCAAAGAAGTCTCCGGGTACTCCGGCTTCCTCCCACAGTCCAAAGACATGCAGATTAGGTTAATTGTTGACACTAAATTGCCCATAGGTGTGAATATGAGTGTGAAGTCTGAGTCTGTGAGTGTGTCTCTATGTGTCAGCCCTGTGATAGGCTGGCGACCTGTCCAAGGTGTACCCCGCCTTCGCCCAATGTCAGCTGGGATCGTCTCCAGCCCCTCAGTGACCCCTAACGGGATAAGCGTTTGCAGATGATGGATGGATGTTTGTTTCTCTTTTTTTCCAATTACCCTCTTTTCTTGATGGCTTTCTCTAGTAGTTTCTCCAGGGTCATCTTCTCCTTATCATGCTGAGACACCAGCTTGTCCACCTGGGTGCAGTGGGCTTTCTGCATTGTATTTTGATCCTATTGGAAAAAATACAACATGCATCACACATTTATCAATACTTGGGAATGCAGTTGTGAGCTATGTTTTATGAGCAGATATGAGAATTAAGTCTAAAACAGATATCATAGCAAAAACAGGCAGCTGCAATACGAAACTGTGATTATTATTTTAAAAAACACTGATATGGTGTTGTTGTCTACATCGAGTAATGAGCCTGCAGCTCTCTTTATTCAGTCAACAGGTCTCAATGGTAAGCTCTAGTCAAAGGAAAAGCAACTTTAACAAGTCTAATTTCTTACAAATAACTATTACATGGCCACAATTACGTGTTTGTAATGGACAGATTGTGTGTTTCTGTGTGTGTGTGTGTGTGTGTGTGTGTGGTGAATACAGAGATGAAGCAGTGGTCAGTGGAAGATGAAAGGTGGAGCGGCCCCCCTCGCTGTCTGTCTGTTTCTCTGAGCATCAACAGACAGGTCGGTACTAAAACAATCACTCACCTTTGACTGTTTCTTCTTTAAAGTGTTGAGCTCCTTCTGTTGCTTTTTAAGCAGTTTAAGGTACGTCTGCAGTGGGAGAAAAGTAGATTTATTCATTGATCTTGTGCAGGTCATGTTGATTAGAGCCTTTAAGCATAATAGCTGGACATAAGTATTTTCTAGTAGCATGTATGTAGTACAGTAATTTTATGAGGTAATTATGAGATCATTATTGGTACAAAAAGGTGATTACAGTCGTTTAGTTTTACCAAGAGAAAACAAGATATTTACAAAATAATTGCATATACCAGTAAGTTGTACAAAAAGTAGAAGGTTCTAAGAAATAGTGCAGTATTAGGTTCTTGTAAATACTTCTATTTAGTGGTAGTAAATATGTAATAATGCCTAATTTTAGTATTCAGTAATTATAACACTATCATGGTATATCTGTCACATTATACTTCTGTCGTTCGAGTTTACTTGGTAACTTTGCAGTGTGTACGTGATGGAAACCTGATAAAAGCATACCTTCTTAGTACTTACTTAAATATCAATAATAAAAAAACAATGACCTTTTGAACTAACAATTACTGCATTATGATGTATTCTGTAACTCTTCCACATTTATGATGTCTTACAGACTGAGCTGTAGGAGCGCTGTAAAGGGGTTAAGAGTAAGGAGATGAGTTACCAACCTTCATTTGTTTTAAGTCTTCAATGCTGACATTAGGCACGAGTACAGTATCTGAAACGGCAGAGAAAAGTGAAGTTTAACTCTGTGTCCACATAGTGTATGTACAGTATGTATATGTTTAAAAATGTATATGTTAATATATATATATACCCTTCTTGGTTTCTGCTGTGTTATTTTGGGCGGAGTTGGAGGTCTGGGCCATGTCTGAGCTGGCCTGCGGTGTCACATTGGCCTTCACAGTGTCTCCTTTACCCTTTCCCTTCTTGTCATTCTTTGAGCTTCCACTGGGAACGTCTGCTATGTCGTTCTGCAAAAGGGAAATGATTCATTTAGATGGTAAGGGACTGTGTTTTTTTTTTATTGTATAGATGTAGGTATATCTGAGTACAGAGTTAAAAGCTTAGCTATGTGAGACTTAACACTGGTTGTACCCAGTCTATCAGGTGCAAAACCAGTATGGAGCTCAGCATTTTCAGTTAACTCAAACTGAAGCTTCAGATGTGTGTGTTTGTTGTCGTGTGTACCGTGTCAATCCCCAATGCCTTCATCTGGTCTGCTCTTTTTTCTGCTATGGTCAAGAACTTCTTTGGGTCCGATAGGGCATCCACAATGGCTGAAAGACACAAAATGATTTGTTAGTGTAGTCTAGGGAAAAGAAAAGATTGATAAATTGGTGGGTTGAAGAATTGGTCTTTGCCATGTGTATAAATAGCCCTTATGATGCACTCCAAACTACATGTATTAAAGCTTACTAAAATTAAGATTAATAATTAAGAAAGAAATTTCTTTTGAGTATGATAACCAAAATGTTATTTTGCAATAAGAAAGGCAGTGTTAGATTTAAAAAGTGTGTTAGCTGTAATGTCCCTCCGTTCACACAGATCTACAGAACTATCACTAAAGCTCTTGCATGATGAACTACAGTATACTAGTCAAGACTGGGCCTGGGGTAGGATCTAACGTGTTTAAATAACACTGCTTCTTAAGGAAAGGATTTCTATTTCTGAGCTCAGTACAGTGCTGTGTGCATGGCAGGGAAGTGATTCTGGCAGCAGATCTTATAGAAGAAAGCTAATGGTTACAGTAATGGTTCCTCAGCGCAAGCCCCTTGGCTTTATTTAATGACAACTCCAATTGTCCTGCTCATTTGTATGCTTCTGCCTGTTTTAAACTGTCTGTTACTGCAGATTCACTGTCATCATCATTTGCGCCATGCCATTACTCTGAATGTTCAAACCAACCCAAGGCAGAGAGTAAGTGAGCGGGAGAGAGAGAGTTGCCTTGCTTTCCTTTTTTTCTCTCTCCTCCCTACAGGCTACGGAAGCAACTTTATTATCAGCCATGAATAAACAGAGCAGTAAAACAAAGTAAGTCGGTATGAAACAAACTTGTAATTCTGCTTTTACACAAGCAATATATATAAAGCTGTGTAATTATTGTGTGTGTGTGTGTGTGTGTGTGTTCCTGTTCTCCTCACCTCCGAAGCCGTCGGGCACGTAGGTCTTGAGGATGATTTGGCAGAAGATGGTGGGCAACGACAGGGGCTTGTTGCCCTCGTTCCTCAGCGAGATGTGACGGTAGCCAGCCTGCAGGCCATCCAGAGGCAGGATGCGCTGGCCAATCAGCTTGTTGTTGTCGTCGTAGACGGCGATGCGCAGTACTGCCAGATCCGGCAAGATCACCTAGGAGGTAGGGATGGAGGGTGGGAGGGAGAAGGAGCCAGAATAAAGGGGGGAAAAAGATGGGTTGAGGAACAGGGGAGTTAAAAGGGGTGTGAGGACAGAAAGTGAGACAGAAAATAAAAGTCACAGTTAGGAGTCGGTCATCAGCCCCGTGGAACTGTGGGAAGTCTACTCAACTCATTCTGGTGTGAAAATAGGTAAACAAACTACAGTATTTCACAGCCATTGCAGTAAAATGGTCTCTTTCTTTAAGCTAAAGCAGAAACTGCATCATTAAAGGGTGAAGGTCAAGGATGAAACTGTAGGGGACACTATCAGGGGACGGTCACGGTGTGATAAAGGGAAAAGGCATGATAGCGCAGCGACACACAGCATATCTGACTACTGACAGGGCCATCTCCACAGCTAGTACACATACAGGGAGTGGCGTAAATCTTGTATATATATATATGTATATGTATGCGTGTGTGTAACTTGTGTCTGTGGATGAGCTTGTGTGCACATCCTTGAAAAAAAAAAAAAAAGAGTGAGAGTCTGAACTGGCCTTGTGTGTAGAGATAAGTGAACGGAGAGAAGAGGATGATTAATACCTAGACGAAGAGGAAGGTAAGAGATAAGACCGAAGAATACTCACTAGAGATGAATGGGTGGAAGCGCCCGCTTGTGTGTATGCTTACGCGAACGTAGCCTTGCTGATGTACTGCAGGTGTGTATTGTTCGCTCCGAGTCATCTTGACAGTGCTGTGTATGCATGCATGCATGCAAAAGATGTGGCGGTATTTGAGGGCATTTGTGTCTGTATGTGTGTGTGTTTCGAGTGAGTGAGTGAGTGAGTGAGTGTGTGTGTGGATGTGAGAAACGAGTCTTGCCAGCAGCTCTGCGTGTGATGCCCCTCTGATAGCACTGTGTAAGTTTATGCGTGTGTGTGCGTGTGTGTGTGTGAGCAGAGCAGCACTGCGGCAGGCTGTGATTGATGGTGTGTGTTAGGAAGCTGGAGTCACAGTCATGGCTGAGAGACTCCTCATTCTGCTGAGAGCAGCACTATTACACACACACACACATTTCTCTCTTTCGCTCTCTATATCTCCAATCTCTCTCCTTCATTCTCACTTTTTTCTTTTCCTCCATCACTAATTGTTTGTTTCTCTGTTTGTTAATGCTGTCCCTTTCTTCATGCTGTCCTTTGATTTTTTTCCCCTTTCTTCCTCTCTGCAAACTAAAACACCGGCAAACTAGATGCCTTGTTCTTCCTCCTCTTGTCCCCCTCTCCGTTTTGGTTTGTGATACTTTTGCAAATGACCACATTTTCAAGAGTATCCCAAATCACTCTCTCAGGTTATCTTTCTTTTTCCCCTCCACTGTTATTTTCTAGATTTTCAACCATCATTCTATTAGTCATTACTTTCTCTGTCTTGCCTTCCTCCTCTCTCATCATTGTTCTTGCTAGTACTGCCATCTTTTATTCGTCTTTTCCCCCCATCCTTCCCTCTTTCTTTCCCTGAGTAGCTTCCATCGTCACTGAGACCTTTCTTCCAATCCAAATCATGTCTGTCCTCCATCCCTCTCCTTTTCCTCCTCCTGCAGCTCAAATACCACCGCTTTCATCACAATGAAGACAGCATTCAAATAAATGCAGTACATTTGTTTTAGCTCACTGTATCCGTTATCTCCACCTCCTCTGCTCTCTCCCTCCCTCGCCTCGCCTCGCCTCACCCAACAACCCCTTTTCCTGCCCTTCTCGCTACCTTTCTGAAGACGAAGGGCTCCTCGTTGTAGGCTGGGTTCAGTCCATTGTTCATCACCATACGCGTGCGGAACTCTTTCCGGATGGTGTCTGTCGGCAGCCCGTACATGTCGACCTCAACGTACGTGCCGATTTTCTTGTCTGACAGGAACTGTCCAGAGAACACCTGAAGTAAAAAGGGGGGCAGCATTAGGACTATTTCTGAAGCCGTAGATTTCACAGGAATAATATTTAAGAAGTAATTATTCACTGTGATTGAATCTTGATGCAGTAAGTATGAGGTACAAGCAAGCATCATCTACTACAGTACCCGACATTGAAGTAAAGATACTTGTAATAAGACAACAGTTCTGTCTCCCTGGAGTAGCATACAACACACCATGATGTGAGAAAACCAAGCCTGGTACTGACCCTTGTATAAATACTAGGACTGTCAAAGTTAACGTGATAATAGCATGCTAACGCAAATTTGGTTTAACACCACTAATTTCTTAAACGCATTATTTTAACTTGCGATTTTTAGGTTGTGGTGAGCTCAGTTTTAAAGCTAGAATGAAAATGTGTGATTGGCATCATATGAAACTAGAAAACCTAAGGAATCCATTTGTACCAACCATGTCATGCTAGCTTGTTGCGAAGGAAGTTAAATAATGCTCCAAACTTAGCTAAATTTTGGCAAGGAAAAACTGGCATGACCATTTTCAGAGGGGTCCGTTGACCTCTGACCTCAAGATACGTGAATGAAAATGGGTTCTATGGGTACTCATGAGTCTCCCCTTTACAGACATGCCCACTTTATGATAATCACATGCAGTTTGGGGCAAGTCATAGTCAAGTCAGCACACTGACACACTGACAGCTGTTGTTGCCTGTTGGTCTGCAGTTTGCCATGTTATGATTTGAGCATATCTTTTATGCTACACATAGTACCTGTGAGGGTTTCTGGACAATATTTGTCATTGTTTTGTGTTGTTAATTGATTTCCAATAATAAATATATACATACATTTGCATAAAGCAGCATATTTGTCCACTCCCATGTTAAGATTATTAAAAACTTCCCTACCTAGGTACATGGTACAATGTACATTTTGAACAGATAAAAAATTGTGTGGTTAATTTGTGATTAATCACAATTAAATATTTTAATTGACTTCCCTAATAAATATGAGTACATTTATTTTTTTATGGATAATAGTTTTATGCTAAAATACTGTAATTTTCTTTTTATTAATAGGATTCAACAGTTTTCCTGCATGATTGAAGTGTCAGATGACCTGACCTGTACGCTGCAGGTTGCAGCGATGACTCCATCCACCGGCGTCTCTGAAAAAGGGTCAAACATCCTGTCTGACCGCCGCATGAAGTCAGGCTTCAGCAGGTACCTGATGCACACACACAGAAGATGAATATAAGGACACAACAAAAATCAATTTACCTTTTATATCAGATGTGGGAACACTGATGTAATGAAATACATAATCCTAATAATAAAATACAATGTTTCTAAAATACTTTCAGTATCAATTAAACTCTAAAACAATCTATCGGGAATAAAGATGAACAGCATGAGAAGGGAAGGCTTTGTGTGTAGGAGTGTGTGTGTTAACCCGGGGCCTAGCAGAGTGGTATTAGTAATGATGGGTGTCTGCAAAAGCCCTGATCTTCCCACATATGAGATTTCCAGCATTAGCAGTAAAATCTCTGCCCTCAGGGACAGTATTAGAGCCGAGGGACGGAGACAGCGATGGAGAAAGGAAGAGATAGATGACTGCAGAGAGCCTCAGAGGCGGGTTAAGAGGAGCCCGCTTCCCCAAAGCACTCATTGGCTCTTGCGGCAGACAGTAGCTACGGTCGCCGCTGGCAACCACTAATGAGATGTGACAAGCTTTAATTGATGAGCTTCGGAGAGGGGAGGAGGAGGGTGTGATGGGACGGATAGAAATGAGCTAAGGACGGGAGTGAGGAGCTGTTCTCACCCGCAGGAGCCGTTGTACTCAAACTTTCCCTGGTTCAACTGCATGGCCAGATCTGAGAGAGAGAATGAGAGAAGTGTTAATGACCGGAGACACATATCAGACACATTACTCACACAAACACCACATCTTAAAATAATCAACATTTCAGTTCATTAGCATCGTCTTCTGTGGAGCTTTTTGTATTTTTTTTACATTTTTTCTGACATCTCTCTCCCTTTCTCCCCTCTAACTGTTTCTCCCTCCATCACAGAAGCTCCACCTCTTGTGTGACCCCCCCTCCAGGCTCACACATGCTCCACTCCCAGCAGGCCATATGGTCCGACCAATTTTGCTTCTGGCCATGGAGCAGCAGCTGTTTTCCAACAGGCATCACTCACTGTATAGGTGTGTATGTGGCAGTTTACGAAAATGTGTGTGTAACAGAGAGTGAAAAACAGATGAAGTTGGTGAGTGGACTAGGAGGTGTGTGCGTGTGTGTGCGTGTGCACGCTCAGGTTCATGCATGCATAACCTGATGCTGCAAGACAATAATTGGCCCAGTGAGGTGCAGGATTTATTTTTATGTCAAAAATATGGTGAAAATGCTTGCCTGATCTTGTTTATAGTGGACATAAGTCTATAAAACAAGCAATGTGGCCAGAAATAGTACTATGGTTTCCCAAAACATTTGCTTAAAAGGTGGAGTTGGTAACTTTAAGCAAATATGAAAAAAAAGTTGTTTTTATAAAACAGTCACTATATCCTGACAGTAGTGCATGGGACAGGTGATCTGTGAAAAAAGTCATGTTCCTCTGCCTCCTTCTAGTACTCCTAATGGCATCTGCAAGATTTCACAGACCGGAGGCAAACAACCAATCAGAGCCGAGCAGTCTCTAACATAGCAATCACTGCTCGCTAAACTGGCGAACTCCGATTAAGCTATCAAACTAGGCAGCGTTGATCATATATGAAACAATATTCTGTTACTGTAATGCCTATTTCTAACCTCAAATTTTTTCAGAGTAGTGTACTTTTTAGCTGTAAAATGTTTGCTCCAGCCGGGTTCTCAACATGGCGGCCGGGTTACAAACTTTCTCATTTTACAGCTAAACAGTACACTACAAGATATCCTGAAAACATTTCATATTTGATCAGCGCTACCTACTTTGACTGTTTGATCAGAGTTTGCCAGTGACTGAAAGCTGCTCAGAGACTCATTGGCTCTAGCTCGGCTGTGATTTGTTGATTAGCAACTGCAGCTTTAAAGACAGTAACTGCACGGACTCGAATCAACACTTCTCTTTAAAAGATCACACAAATCAGATCAAATCATAGATCTGTGTGCAGTTTTCATTGGAACTATTTTTGTTAACCCACGAAAAACTGGAAAATCAATGGATTATCAAGCGGAGGTGAGACATTGTTTCTGGAGTTACATGTTGCTGTCAAGTATTTTGTATCCATTGTATTGGAATGGTGGTAGAAGTTTCAGGTGCAGATATCTGAAAACCTTCAAATAAAAGCTATCAACATGGCTAGATAGTACTAGCAGTAAGGGAGAAAATGTGTTTTTTGTAATTGAGTGAACTGTCCATTTTAAACTAACATTTAATTAATCTAAACTGGATCTTCATTAAGTCACAATGTCCTTCTTGTTCTTGTTATTTTTGGCATTTGTATATTTGGATGTGTGCATGTGATTGGGCGAGTAAGGGTTGTTAATTAGTGGGTCCATGTTCATCCAGACAACACATGCAGAAGATGCTTTCAGTGTGTCGTCTGAATACGTGAGGTTAGAAGTTCCCTGCATGCTGCAATTTCCTTGATCAGAGGGTTAATTAAGTGCTTGTAATATATATCTGCTGTATGTGGAGCACTTGATATGGGTGTGTGTGAGGTCAGAGGTCCCATGTTGTGTGCTGTGGTACCTGGGGTCTGGAAGTTGAGTGAGACCATCTGGCAGCCTGCGTTCCAGAAGATCTGAGGCATGTAATTACTGGAGTCCACCCGGCCTCCTTTGGGGTAGATACGGCTCATCTGACGCTTGTTGTAGCTGCACTGACGCTCAGGAAAAATAAAAAAAAAGAGAGGGAGAGCATGTGTGTTGCAGCACATGTGTGGGTATGCATGTGAGGGCTTGTGCGTGTGTGCATCAAACAGACTGCAGGACTATTTTTAGTGTGAACAGCTTGGGTCAAGCAGTCCCATTGGAGAGAGAGAGAGGGAGAGGCAAAGTTTATGTGTGTATGTTTGTGTCAGGCCAAGTCACACAGTCCAAAGGCACACCGGCCTCTAGAGGCCTCCAGTTCTTTTCCGAAAGCAGAGTGGAAACAAATATGAATAAAAAACATCAGTTCTGACCCGCCCTTCACTTCTCATTTAGGTCACCTCAATACATTAAGTTAAAACTCTACATTCATCAGAAAGCTACATACATGTAGCTTCACGGTGTGGAATGTAACTGTGCTAAGGGAAGAATAGTGGAATTCTCAGTAGTGGGAATCAAAACAAAACATCCAAAATGTTGTTAATTAAAGCGGCTATAATCAATATTTGTATAATAATGAACATAGTGGAGAATTTAGCAGCTTAAAAAAAACAAATATTTCCCTCAGAAGTTGTTAGAGATTAAAAACAGAGCTTAAAGAGTGACTATTCACCAGGTGACCAGAAACACAACTCTAAAAGTTGCTCCATCACTGCTAGATGTGTAAATAAGCAACTGTGCAGATATGACTTGAAAGGATACTTGACGAACTCTATGGCATTGGTCTTCAGGTAGCCTAGACCGACAGACTCGTTAAAAGACGACATGTTATGGTGGATGTTCCTTTCTGAAAGACAGAGAAAAAGGGAATGAAAAGTGCTCATGGCATTTTGCTTTTGCGCAACACACAGTGTACACACACAGGCACAACTCTGAGTAAAACTGTACAAAGATGCTAAATGAATAGAGATCAAAATGTTTATCTATGTGTTCATGAACAAGAAACAGGATCACAGTAGAAACACACAAACAAGGAGGAAGTCAAAGCTCACCCTCTGCCAAATCGAAACTCTGGAACTTGACGGGCTGTGCGTAGTTGACCATGGCTGAGAGCCATGGGTGGATGTTAGTGGTGGCTCCTACATAGGTGTACTGAGCTATCAGAGCCTCTTCAGAGTCCTCTGGCTCTTCCCCAGCCTGCACAGGACAGGTACAAATCAGGCTTATTTTAGTAAACTGAAACTAAATTCAAAATTATATCTTTTAAGAAAACTAAACTGAAACAATATTGCCTGGTTAAAAAACTAAAGAAAATGAATGTAAATTCAGTTTTAGTTCTTTTAGCTAAAATATATCACTACCAAAAAAAGGAGACTGCATGCATTTCCGTCAACTCTCGTGACATTGAACCACAGAAACTGAACAGACTTGACATTCCGGGAGATGGTGCTATGCCGCAATTGCTTCACTAAGGCAGCGCAAAGATTAAAACCTAAACATGATTACAGCCATTCCTACACAGTTCTCCAACCATGCATTTTATATGTATATATACACTTCAGAGATCTGTGTTTCACACAGACACACACACTTAAACCGTATCGGTCTGACGCATTAACCCATACGTGTTGTTTGGTTTTTACTAAGAAGTGATTAAGTGTGAGAGACTGTAAAAGTGTAGTGGCAGTAGTGTGCTCACCTTCTTGTTATTGTCTTGGTCGGATGCTTCTGAGATATCTGTGGCGTCTGTTGCTTCTGTGGCTTCAGACATCTCTGTCACATCATCGTCAGGCACCTGAAAACACAGGTGGATAAAACACACACAAAGACAAAATGCTCTATTGAAAGTTCCCTCTCAATATTCATGTCAGCACTTTAGTTCTTAAATGATGGACTTATTTAATGAAGGCTTTTTTGGTAGAGGCTCCTCGGCGGCTTTGGACTTGCCTGCCGGACGCCGTTAGACAGGCTGCGTCTGTTGGTGCTTTTAAGATGCACCCCATTTTTTACTCTCTGGCTTTTAATTGTGTTTGTTAAAGTACTATATAAACGAAATAAACTTGAAACTTTAAAATTTATTTTGCATTTTAGAAAAAAAGACATTTCAGCCAATTGTTATTGTTAATTTAGTTATTTTAGTTTCAGTAAGTACTTCAGAACAGAAAGCTTTTGCTACATAGGTACAGTAAAGGTAGAGTGCTACTCTGCTATTGTTCTAAGGGCATATATACAGTACTATGTACATCATTTCACTTGATCTTTGGAGTGGTTAGGTAGTGGAGCAAATCAAAGTTTGTCTCTACTCTATCATGGATACAAATGTTCATGTTGTACATTTTTTATCTTTTTGAATGTATATGATTTTACAGTATACTAGGGGAATTGGCACAAGACATAGTGGTATGGATGCTGTATTTATCAAACCTTCATGAGTTAGACCACTCTGTCCTATATTTAAGTAAAGTTACTAAAGGAAGCAACAAGTTATAGTTCTGAGGCCAGAAGTGAGGTGTACTTTACAGTAAGATTAAGGCGTTATTGGTTCATGGCAGTGTTAATGGTTAATTTGATCATTTCAGAAGCCAAACAATCTTCAAAGTGACAACTCACCTTCTTGATACTGTTGCTGCGTTCTTCCACTTTCGTCAAGCTGACAGCGTTACTCTGGGAAACACTATTGGTCTCTTTCTCAGTGGATGCCTCTGACAGAGTGCTGGGGGCTTCTGAATTCAAATCCTTATCCTCCACCTCCTTTTCTCCTACACCCACACACACACATTAACACAGAGACATTTGTTTTGGAGCGCAAATTTTCTCCAAATGTTAACATTTTTGCACGACTTGAAGCATTCAGTCTTTATTTGAACAAGCTGTGACACTAATCTTACTTTACAGTGCGCACTTGCTGCAGCTTTTTGAGGATTTCCTGTTTGTTCTTTAAACATTGTGAGCTTTATGAAATCAAATTAAAAGCCATTAAAATGACTGTTCACCAATCGTTTTCATTTCAAACATGATTGTTTAAAAGATCTTTGATAAGGTGTCATGTTGTCTACATGTCAGCATAAAACGCCTTCTCCTCCATAACCCCTTTATAACACACTAGGGATGCCACGAGAACCGATACTTCGGTACCAAGTCCATGCCAAAATTCTAAAAACGTGACGGTACTCTTTTTCTACAGTACCGAAGGTACCGTACGATGCCTGTAATCAGGGTCTGAACTTAACAAGCGCCAAATGCGGGTGGATTTTTCGTTTGGCGAGTAACTCTCTGAAGTCTTCTGTCCTCTACTCTCTGTGTGTCGGAGTTTGACGCGCGCACACACAACAGCGCCATGCAGCTGTGTCGAGATGTTGGGTTTGTTTACTTTTTCAAAGATCCTTTATTAATTTGTTTGAGAAGAGGACTCACTCGTGGGGGAAAAAATTTAACTGAACTGAATTTCTATCTTTTGTTGTTTATACAAAATTTCTGAAAAGTGGTGCTTTTTTATTGTCATCAAAATATAATATTAGCATTTTAAATAAGTATTAAATGGTCTTATGGTCATGTCAGTCAATTTAAACTCCTGCATGCAATCTGAGGATATACCATATATAGAGAAAGTGTGTGCGTGTACAGCCTCTGCTGTCATTGAGCTATACCTGAGGAATAAAGTCTCAGAATTTTCCTTTTTTTACCACGGTATCGAATTGGGCGTCGAGAATAGTGGAAATTCACTGGTATTGGTATCGACTACTAGATTTCTGGTGTCGTGACATCCCTATAACACACACACAGACACAGTCTTTTAGCTGACCGTTCTCTATTTCCTCTTCATTCTCCTCTCCCATAATGATGGCGGGGGTGTTGGTCTCTCCTGCGTCCATGTGTTTTTTAAAGGCCTCTAGTTGTTCTGTATGACACACACACACACACACACACACACACACACACACACACAGGTCAAACCAATAAACCATATAATGAACCATATAACCAAGATTTAACAAGTCAACAACAGTCTGCATTGTGTACGTACTCTGTTCAACTTCAGGTTTCAAGCGTTTGTTTTTGATGAGGATTTTACGTTTGAGGTCATTTGGAGAGGGTAAGGGACGCCCAGATTCAATCTGTCACAGGGAACATAAGCACACATTTAAATATAGTGGACTATCATCAAAATGCAATCAACTCTGAGTGACATTGTGAATAAGAGAGAGTATTTACCGGGTAGTTTTCCAGAGGCTGTTTGAGGAGGAACTCACCGAAGGTCTCCTCACAATACTTGGCCATCTTGTACTGCTGTGGTTTACTGGTGATACACACACACACACACACACACACACACACACACACACACACACACACACACACACACACACACACACACACACACACACACACACACACACAGAATGCATTGGGTCCACGTACTGTATCTATAAGAAAATGATAATAGCAAAACCATTATGCATTAACACCCCTGCTTATTACTAGTTGTACACATACCTGCAATGGTTTTCGAAGGACAAAATAACAGGGTAGTCTGAGGTCACAAAGGCTGTCTCCTTGATGGCTTGGATAACATCCTGTTGGAAAAGGAGGAAGAAGAGTTAAGTGAAGAGGAAAAAAATGAAGCAGGAAAAGACAAGAATGAAAAAGAGCTGTACAAAGCTGTCATATATGCAATACCATACTCTCAACACACGGGGGCAGGCATACCTCATGCAATACAATTGAAGCAGCCAGAAGAAGACTCAACTGTTGCAATGAGCAGTACTATATTGTTGTGTGTGTGCAAGAGTGTGTGTGTGTTCACCTTGAACAGGATGTCTGTGCACATGGCCTTGCCATGAGTGATAATGGGCTCCTGGTCCTCTCCTTTCCCATCCCAGCAGTCCAGCTCCACACATCTGACAGGATGGGAAGCACACAGAAACTGTACATGCAGGTATCCGCTGATGATGCCTACGTCATATAGTGTACATTGAGAAGCTTTAACTTAGCTGTTACCTGTTTAGACTGTGTGTGTGTGTGTTTGTATAAATGCAACGGGATGCATGTGTGCACACCCTCACATGTATCCACCATCATCATAACAGACCACGGCACACTTACGCACCTGCACCCAGACAGCAGGACCTGGCGGTACATCTCTACTGAAGACTTCCCTCCAAACTGTCGCCCTGTCAGGTAGGTGTTGTGGGAGGAGCTGATGAAGTAGTGGGCCAGCGGCTGTTCCATTTCCTGGTAAAGCTCCAGCCGGTCCAAGAAAACTGGAGCATTTTCGTCTGACATCAGGTACCGGCAGAACCCATCACTGGACATTTGACCTGGGGGAGGAGGACCGAGGGGGTGGAAGTTAATAGGATTGAGGATAAATCCCAATGCTTCTTTATTATATTAGAATAATACAATGAACTTCCAAAAAAACGGGCATTTCATACAGACTGAACGTAGTATTGTTACCTCTATAGAACCCAAAATTGTATTCGTTAATTAAAATAAAGTTTAAAATCATTGTGGATGTGAAAACTCACATGACATACAATTCGGAGTATTTGAACAGTCTTTTTGCTAGGCCGTTCATGATAATTAAAATGACTCTTTTAATTAGTTATATAATCTTACTCATCTAAAATTGCAACATGTGCAAGCTCCAGGCTATAGATGATTGAAAACCAGATGTCGGCAGATCCGCTTTAGAGCTTTCAGAGGTTTAACCATTTCATGATGCTTTGACCCAGTGAGTGTATTTTTATTGAGGAGTTACCAGTTAACTGTTTGTTCATTTGTCGTAATGACAGGAACAGAGAAAACAAGACAGAGGCTGAAAATAATCTATTTTGTCAGACCTGTGCCAATAACCTGATGCAAAAATACTGTAGTTTCAAAGGTACACAGGCAGATGGCAGCACAGCCTAGAATATCTACAATGCCTCACGTTTCCCTCCACGCTTCTAACTCTACCTTTCTTCTTCAGCTCGTCATCTCGCTCATATTTCTCGATGATCTGCATGGCTCTCTTGGGGTCGTAGAACGGGAACAGGATCTCATTTAACCTAGGGTCACGCTGGTTCTGAGGAGCAACACGCACACACTGCTTAGTCCACAGATGTATTGTCTATACATACAGTATGCTTATTTCTTAACAAACTGGACAAATACATCATCCACTGACACACAGGACAGGGGCCAACTTAATGCAACATGGGAAAAAGGTACCAACAGTGCTCATTTCAAGACTGTAATTTCCTTATTTTTGGTTAATATCAATTAAATCAATACAGTTGCTTTTAATAACTGAATTATTGTGGTCTTAAATACAGAGCACGCAGGTATAAAACAGGATGTGACAAACAACATTTGAATTCTAAGATGTTCAAAAAAGAAACTAACAGGTGCAGTGTTTTGCTTAAAAGCAAGGAAGTGTTGGGGAGGTTCAAGGCAGCTCTATCTCAACAAAACAACAGCATCAAAACATCATTATAATGCCAGCGCCCACTCACAAAGCCAGGTGGGAATTAATCTAACCAAAGGTTCGACTCCATTGGCGGGTCTAGATGCGTGATGCACAGGATTGGGCATGAAGCAGCACACACGCGACTTCACAGCAGAGGGGACCAAGCAGGTATTCAACCAAACAGGAGAGAGCACGGCCACAGAAAAAAACAAGACACAGACAGCAGGAAACGAGATGAGCCGAGCAGGAAGCAACAGGACGGGAAACCTCTACCCTCCCGTTGCCATGGCAACACCAATCAGACACGAGGAAGGCAAGCCGCGGTAGGGAGAACATGGGGGAATGGGATGAGGGCGGGGATGCAGAATAGGGGGAGCTGGTGGAAGTTGCCCTTGCAGGTTGATTGGAGGTTAAATACTTTGTCCACCTCATTAAAAGGACATTTAATGAGGGTCGGCTGATGTCCAGTCCGGGCTGGAGGGCAACTTCTACCCAGAGCAGGATGGGGGGGCAATGCAGGGGGAGAGTTGCAGAGAGGCGGCGCCAGCAAGCAAAACACAGACAAGTTAATGAATGATAAAGAGCTTACTTCATTCAGAAAGCTGACTAACTGGTCTACAGTTAAATAATCAGTTTTGTTCCCATTGCTGCAAAGGAATTAATTAGAAAAAAAAACAAACAAAATGTTATGCTTCTTAAAAAATAGACATCCTCAGTCACATTCACACAGTCAGTCGGTTAAAAATTAGCAAGCAGTCTTTTAAAAAAAGGGGGGATCATACTCAATAAATGTTACACGTTTAGTAATAACATGTTAATCATCACTCATAATTAATGTTGAACTGTGGAAGCAGGTTAGGCCGTCCAGACGTAGTTAGTGCAGCAGGCGCAGAAACATTTGTCCTGATTATTTCCAACAAGACGGAAGACCTCACACTTGGGGGAATATTTCAACAGTGGATGTATCATTGTTCTATTTAGGACAACATGGGGAGAAACAATGCAAGGGTGCTACTGTTAAGTTGTTTATCTGGAGGATTGGTTCTAGTATTAATTTTGAGGTATAACGTTACAATTACAAAGAAGAGGGCAGGCAGGTTAAAAAAGGAGACTCACATGTTTTTGAAGAGTTCCTCTATGTCTGTGCGAGGGCAGATCTTCTGTGTGAGCGCGTAGAAAATGTCATAGGTGAAATCTGATGGTTCGATCTCATCATTCTGCGGGAAGATAAACAAGCCCGCCGTTTGTTAACATGGGAGCTATAAACACACGGTTCAATGTGCCATTATTAGCCATCTGACCACTGCAGTCTGCAGTCAGTGTGGTCTGACCTTTCCACTAGGAAGGCCAAGATCCTTCAGAGCCTGAAAGATCCCCTTCTCGGTCTTTCCTGATGCAAATGTTCGAGTAATGCTGTAAAAAGGGTATGAGAGAGAGAGAGAGGAAGACAGGTAAAGAGGAGCAAAGCTGAGTGAGACAAATTACAGTAAAAATGGGATGGCACAATGGTTGACCAAATATCCCATTCATTTACTCTTACCCTCTCACAGGAATCTTCCCATTCACATTGGTCTGGAAGCACATTCTCATCCAACTAGAGAAAGAAATGGAAACAAAAAAAGCATAGATTAGAAAAAGGGCTGATTTCTTACCAGCATTATATCACACAGATTTTAGAGAAAAAATTTAACTGAACTTAAAACTGTTCAGATAATTAAGATGAGATCATTAAGACATCAATCGCAGAACCCATCGGCCATCAGTCTGACGACGGATAAGCCTCTGGAGGCTATATTTCTGGGGTTCTGGTGTAGCCAGCGGATATCTGGGCCAAGACTTCCTCTTATGTGCGTTGCTCATTGTTTATAGTCCGATTAGCAACTTGAGATACAAGAATGGAGTTGGAGTTGAGAGACGACGTGTACGACCGGATTGTTTTCACAAGTAGCCGGTTTACAAGCATTCAACCAAAGCCTGCTCGAAACGTGATTGGTCAATACTACTCGGACTGCAAAACGGAAACCAGATCGCTTCTTGACCCGTTGGCGACAGATTCTACATGTGAATGCAGAATCTGTTTATAGAGATTATTAAGACATGCTGGGAGTGTTGCTGTAAAAAATGCACTTACTGTTTCTTGAGGCAGGTCATTGGACAGACGTTGTTGGCCTTAAAGTTGTGAATCACTGACCTCAAACCCTCGATCCACTTCTGCAAACAAAACAAGCACAGCATTCAGGACACACACAAACACACACTCAACACACTGACCACCAACCAAAGTAGTAGCCCACACACATACACGACACAGAAGCCAAAAGTGTGTGCATTGTGTTTAGAAGTGAGCGTCTTTGGGGACGTAAACACAAGCAAATTAATTGCCTCTTAATTCACACACACACACACACACACACACACACACACGCACGCACGCACGCACCCACGGGTGCCTTGACAGGGCAATCAAGAACACATGCACACACACACACATATGAGAATACACTCGCAGTGATAAACACAGTGAGCTGCTGCAAGGCTACACGCAGTGACAGTAAACAAACAGCTAGAAGAAGGCCTTGTAACTTTACATGAATACACTGCTGCTGCCTGCATCGACACAAACGTCACTGAAGATGATAATCTGAACAACTTTGACTCATTTGGTCTTTCCGTCTCTGAATGTCTTTGATTGTAACTCTCCCGTCTTTGTCCTCCGTCTGTCCTCCGCTTCCACGGCAAATTATTACTGACATCATTATAAAAACATTAAACAAGATAACGGGTACAGCGGGGGTGGTCTGTTCGGGCGTGAAGCCCTTCGTGCGTGTGTGTGTGTGTGTGTGTGTGTGTGTGTGCGTGCGTGCGTGTGTGCGTGCGTGCGTGCGTGTGTGTTGTGAACGTGTGTCTGCTGATGTAAATAACTCTGTCATCTCCCGAGGTCTGCTACTTAGGGCCACCTGCATGCTGGGAAGTGGTGATGGTGTCATGGTGTGTTTGTGTCTGTGTTTGTGTGAGGGAGGGGGACAGAAATGGCAGGAATAAATGTGTGTGGCACAAGGACATGTACCTGGATCTAGGGGCATGTGTGGATGCGTGTGTGTTTGTTTGTGCCTCCGTGCTGAAGGCTATTGCATGAATATCATTGGCAGCCCGGTGGGCAGGAAGCTCTCCAGAGCACAAACATCATTTATAACACCCATCACCACAAAAACACCCTCTCATGGGAGATGCATAAACACCACCGTTGCGGTGCCAAATAAACAGATCTGTGCCTGGCACATGCATTTTCAATTTGGTTTGAATCTGGCTGTTGGTATTGAGTTCTGGGGATTTATTTTTGTCAGGACTGACATTTTAAATACATTACATACAAAATATTTTTCTCACAGCTAACAGCGTGCTGTCACTTTAAATCATTCTTTTCTCAGCACTTGAGTGATCTTCAGAGACAAATAAATTGTGGATGACATAAACGATGACAGACGTACATTCATATTAACAACTATTCGTATGTTATTTACTCTGGGTTGACAACCCTGAGGGCTGAGGAAAATTACACTCACTTTATGTTGTCAAAGTGCTTTTTCTTGCTTTGCCTCTGTGTCTTTCAATTACTGCTAAGCCCTTGGGCCACACTGGATTTGTCACTAAATAGAAGATAGCTGACTTTTACTGTTTTCTTTTATTCCCCATTGGTTTTCTTTTCCTGTAATGTTAAACAGTCATCCTAACCTTTGCCACAAGGTCAAAAGATAATGCTGGCTATATTTGGTACTATTTATTTTCAACAAATCCCATAAAAAGACCAAAACAAACAATGAATTTATCCGACTAATAAGCCTGATAAAGTTTATTCCTCTTTGCCATAGACCTACATTGTTGTCAGAAACTATTTAAACACATCAACGAGCCACACTGTTGCACTGGGTGGTAGGTTTTTTTCATCATTAAGAACATAGGCACTGTAGTTTATTTTGAGTCAATCCCACATACACCATCCTGCTGCTGTAAATACTCACTAGCATACCAAATGTGTATTAATCTGCGGCTAAAAATAGTCCCCAACAAATGGGTACTGTTTTATAAAAAAACGCAGTGCGCAGCTGTTTTTAGGAGATTATTTTGCCTTTTAAAAATGAAGCTATACATTTGTGACTCCTTTTAAAAGATTTACATCTTTAACAGGAACAAATGGGCTTGGAGCCGACTCGAGTACCACAGACAGGGTAGGGCAGGTTCGGGTCTTTTTATAGGATTTGTTGACAATAAGAAAATATAGAATAATGCTAATTATCTCATTTGAAGAATGGTGGACATTGGTTTTAATCCTCTTAGTGTAAAGCATTTCCATTATGCCTCTACTGACACTGCAATTTTTTTGGTTCATCTGAGAAGTGTCATTCTTCAAATCTGGATAAATTACAGCTCCAGGAAATTGAAATTTAATCTACACATACAGTTGTGTATTGTGGGCTATACAGGATGTGTACAATCTTTGGAGGTTTGCCAGCAGGGGTCAGCAATAATATTAATGTCTGCTGATAAAAAGAGAGAGTAGAAAGTAGAGAGAGAGAGAGAGAGAGAGAGAGAGAGAGAGAGAGAGAGAGAGAGAGAGAGAGAGAGAGAGAGAGAGAGAGAGAGAGAGGGGAGGGGGTGTCATCTGTCTCAGCCCAAAACAGAAATGAAGGGATGAGTGAGAAACAGAGAAAGTGATAAACAGAAGGGTGGAGAGGTGTGTCTAAACTCAATAAGGCAGCCAGATTTCTCACAGAGCTTTTTCCTAGATGAGTGGGAAGAAAAATAGAGAGAGAAATGAGAGAAAGAAAGAGAGAGAGAGAGAGAGAGTAGACTAAGAGCGAGACAAAAAGGATCAGAAGGATCAGAAAATAACAGCAAAAGCAGAAGTGCAGGAGGCACACAGGGAGATAGAGATGGGGTGAGACACAAAAATGACTCATTCCAAATGTGTCTCTTTATCAGACTGAACCAAGGCCAGATCTGCCTCGTGTAGGAGTCGGCGTATGAACCATTCACCTGGCAATTTGCTTTGTTTCTGAAATAAATATCCGCTGTGTCGGGGTTCTTTTAGCCTTTATACTGTATAATGTGGAAATGTTGAATGAATTAGGGGTGTACTCCAGGTGCTAAGCAGCTACGTTTCCAGACCACATATATATTTTCCGACCATCGTGAACATTCATCTAAATAAGTAAGTAAAGATATACAATACACGTTGGATTTGTCCAAAACTGCACTGACTTTGGATATGAAAAAAAATAGGGCTGTCGAAGTTAACGGGATATTAACGCGGTAACGCAAGTTCGTTTTAACGCCACTAATTTCTTTAATGCATTAACGCAATCGATCTTTCGGAGGTTGTAGCGGGCTCAGTTTTAAAGCTAGATTGAAGATACTGGCATCATATGAAACTAGAAAAACTTAAGGAATCCATTATCATAGTGTCTCGTTGTGAAGGAGGCTAAGTAACACTCCAAATGTGTGCTAAATTTTGGCAAAGAAAAACTCAAGACATGTGAATGAAAATGGGTTCTATGGGTACCCACGAGTCTCCTCTTTACAGACATGCCCACTTTATGATAATAACATGCAGTTTGGGGCAAGTCATAGTCAAGTCAGCACACTGATACACTGACAGCTGTTGTTGCCTGTTGGGCTGCAGTTTGCCATGTTATGATTTGAGCATATTTTTTATGCTAAATGCAGTACCTGTGAGGGTTTCTGGACAATATTTGTCATTGTTTTGTGTTAATTGATTTCCAATAATAAATATATACATACGTTTGCATAAAATAAGCATATTTGCCCACTCCCATGTTGATAAGAGTATTTAATACTTGACAAATCTCCCTTTAATGTACATTTTGAACAGATAATCGGTCATCGGTATCAGTTTTAACATTTAACTTCCAAAGCGCCGAAGCAGCGAGCTGTGGAAATATAGTGCATGCATGTATTTACCCTGGCTGTGTCGGGGCTCTCCGCCACCATGAACATGAAGTTGAGGTTGACCAGGTCTGTGCCGCTGCAGATGCAGATGATGCAGCCCTCCAAGTCTGACTCTGTCTTTCCAAGGGCCTCGAATGATGACAAGATCTTGGGGTCCTGACAAAAAAAAGAGAAAGCAAGACAGTTTAGAAAAACGATGTCAGACATTATATACCTAGAAAGACTAAAAAGAAATGAAGACGGAAACAGAGAAACATCCTCAGAGAGAAAGAAAGATAGATAACAAATGAGAAGTAAAGTGGCGGTGTAGGCTGTCAAAGTGTTGAATAATCTCAGAAAGAGGAGTTAGAAGAGGAAATGCAAGGAATCTAAGTGGGAGGTTTTAATTTCATATTCTGGTATTGTTGCAGTAAATAGTCACAGACAAGAAAATACAATGGGAAATGAGTTTAGAGAGAAGGCAGTTGAAATGTTTAGTGGTGTTGAGGAAAAGCCTCGGGTTGTTGAAAAGTATCATATACTGTATGGATCATGCTAAGGAGACTTTTAAAGCCCATATCAGCTAAAAAGGGATACAACGGACGGATGCGTCATGGAGGAACAGATTACAATACTAAATACAAAAGAAATCTTTGCAGCTCGAAAAGTTCCATGGAGTCCAGATTTGGATGTGTTCGATGGTGCTGGAAAGCAACACTTCAGACACCACTTTACTGGAGTAGGAAGGAGAAGGTTGGCAGTCAAGTGTTAGTAACATTATGTAACTTACATAAATTGGAATATGAAGAGGATTGGCTCATAGGATGTTCTGGTCACTTCTGTTTGTTAAGTAAATGTGTGTGTGTGTGTAGTTTGGCTTAACTTCATTCAAAGCCAAAAAGCAATCACCATATAGTTGACAAATACAAGGCTATGCAGGGGAACAGCTTTTTACTTAATTATGAATATTTATTTGAACCGTTTAACCAATGGCATTAATCGGTTCAAAGGCTTAATGTCGGATAACGGTTAAACGGTTAATTGTTAACATGCCTACTTCTGAGAGAAGGTTTCTATTTGCTGGACATGTTGGACAGAGTTTTTGCCGAGAATACAAATACTTTGACACTCAAAAAAATGATTTGTTGTCTTCACTGTCAGTGGGTTTTAATGTCTGCACTGTACCAATGCTTCTATCATGATGTTTAAGGGCTGAGTAGGGGACAACGCAAATATCAACAGGTTTCAGATCTTTTCTTTTCAATGCTACCTTGTCAGTAAAACCACAATTAACAACCAAAAAGCAGCAAAAACAGACTTGGATTTGGATTCTGATTGAGCACATAAGGAATGTCAGGAAGATATAAAATATTATAGGAAAAATCACAGCAGGAAATGTCCAAAATGTTTGATATGTTATATTAACCCCATCCCACCACTATTAATCTAACAATACATTTGCATGTGCTTGACCAACTAAAAATGTGAGGCTCCATATTAAAACAAAACTGACCCTATTATTGGTCCAAACTACATCTTTTGGTGAAATGAATGGCTTTTACTTAATTCTGTTTCTTACTTTCCAAAGTCCCTCCCCACCAATAACATGATCTAATTCTACAACAAATAATAAAACCGACATTAAACACTTAAAAAACAAGACTTTAACTCTATTTTAGACACGTATATGCATTTATAAGACTTTGAATGAATTACAACAATCTATATTAAATGCAGATATTTGATTTTAATTAATTGCCTATATTTTTATAAGACATTAGATATGACGTTTCTAACATTTAAAAGACCTGCAGTTACCCTTGCAGTTATTTTCCTCAGGATATTCTACGGTCGTCACCACAGTTTAGCATGACATGACCGCAAAAAAATCCATGAAAACATTCTCTCGCTATCAAAAACACAGCACGACTCCTCCCAGTCATCTTTTTCAGATTTCAGCCTGCCACCATTGTCGCCATGGAAGAGCGTAATGTATTTTGGTTATATGATTGAATTAACAGCAACAGGCAACAGGCTCAGCCGTTTTAAAACCCCAGCCAGCAATCATCCAATGCCATTCATCTTTCCCTCGCTCATTGGATTATGTGAAACAGCTCTCGGGGGCTTGTGTAACCGTGTTAGCCTCCGAGGAGAAGCCCGGTGCTCTCTGTTGTTCTCTGTAGTGTGCTACTTACAAGACAGTATACAGCGTTAGAACAAACAGGAGGAGCTGCTATCGGGCTGCAGGATCTGTATACGTGCCCTTACACATGTATACACACACACACACGGAGGCCCCGAGCAAACAGACCACCTCCTGCTGTCAACAGTACATACACAACCTGGTAATGCTTCTGTACACACCAGTGTCTCCTGTCAGGTGTTTGACTTTTCGTGGCTTGACAGGTTTGCATCCTAATTAGAAGCAGGATTCCGCATGGGTATTCCCGTAACAGCTTTCATAATTCATCTGGTCTGTAAGTCGCCAAATACTACCGCATAATGTGTCACTGTCGAGGCAAAACTGCATGAATCAATATTTAATATACAGAGAAACCATACAGATCTGTATATCTGGCTCCATACCAGCTAAATAAATAACTGATTGGTTGCCAGCTGCTCTGGAAACACAGAATAATGCAGCAGGTCGGTGCATCATCAGCTGTTTCAAGATTACTTTCCTATTAGATGATAGGGGAAAAAGTCATTCTGACAGAGAGAGAACATCTTATACCTGAGAGGTTTTGATCCCACAGTGTGAACTCCTTAACCCACTCGTCCCCTGACAGCACATCATAATAGGCCCTGAAGCACAATTTTTTCATTATTCCTTCGCTGGGTCAAAAGCATAAAAAAAAAAATATTCAGATATAACCTGCAGCTATACCCGGGCACGGTTGTATAAATATTGATGAGTTTAATATTTCATGTTTATGTTCTGCTGGTGCCCCTGGTGAATGCGGCAGAGAGAGAGAAGCTCGGGAGTGAGAACTACGACGGAGAGTCCCAGATCAGTCAGTCGATCGATGGAACGCTCTCGCCGTAGCCTCGGCTAATTAAAGCGTGAATAACGTCTCCCCGGAACTTTACCGGGAGTGTCACTGTGGGAGCGAGAGACTGGATGTTGGGTGGGGATGTGCAGAGAGCGTGAACGTTGTTAAAAAAAAAAAACAGAAGCGAGGAAATTGTCTTTCCTGAGGTCTCACCTTCGGGACGGCACCAACACGAATACTGTTGATGAGGGAACACTCGAGAACCTGGCCTTCCTGCAGGAGAGATACACAGAAAAGATAAAGAGGATATAGGTAGAGGGAAGGATGTGATAGCAGGTGGAGAGGGGGGAAAAGATTAAGAAAACAAGACGGATGAGTCACAGTGCGTTCTGTTTGTTTTTGCAATCATTTCTTAATACACAGTGGCAACAACACAATCTCTCAGCATCTGACAAGTTATTAACGTAGGTTATGATGAGTAACACCTACACGTCTTTCTCATAATCAAATTTCCAATACCTATAACATTTCCTCCTTTGTTTATTGATGTCAGATTAGCAGGTATAAACAATGCATAGAAAGATATTTTGTTTGTCATGTTTCCAGGTTTTGATGTTGAGTTTGACTGCAACGGATCGCCTATATTCTCCCCTTGTTGATTTTAATACCGTACCGGCACATGTGCTGAAAATAACTGGCCGTATAGAGGGAAGGAAATCAATGTAATAATATGCTTTGGAAAATGGTCATTAGAAAGGATATGCAGTTAGTGTAGCACCATAGCCTGTATATAAGAAGTGGATGTATTGTTTTTTATTTACTCAATATCTCACACATGTCTTCTGTCATGTGATCAAACAGTGTTATTTGCTTTAGTACCAGACTATTTGAGTCCTGTAGCACAATGTCAACACTAATACCCCCAGGCCATGCCTTAAGTAAGAAGTATTCTTATTCAAATTCACTTGTTACGCAAAGCTTAACAAAGAATAACATCAAAATCTGAATGTTTGACAAACATGCCACTGGGCTTCTTTCCTGAAGTAAAATTAGCACAATAACAGAGTATAGCTTACTCTGTTTCTGAGTAGCAGTATTACGATTTCACCCATTGGTTTGTGTACTACGGTTTTGAGACCTTGAATTTGGCATTTTGGCTGTTGCCATCTTGGTTTTTGGCCGTTGCTATTGTTTTTTTTTTTTGCAACCAGAGGTGACACTAGAGGGTGAAGCTAAGTACAACAAAACGCTGAATAAGACATTTTTAGGTGATCAAAAATGTTACAATTAACTTTCATGAACTGAAAACACACTGTGAAAGGGTTCAAATTCAAAGACGAAAACACGGACAACACCCTTACATGACAACACCATGGTAGCGACCTGTCAATACAAGACAGTCACACCCTAAAGCATCCCCTGCTTTATGGTCTATTTGACTCTAAATGGGACCGTAATTTACTAAATGAACATCATGCTGTATTGAAGAAGACTTGAAACTAGAGATTGAGACCATGAACTCATGTTTACAATGTTAACTGAGGTAATAAATCAAGTGAGAAGTAAGGTAATTTTCTCATAGACTTCTATATGATCAGACTTCTTTTTGCAACCAGAGGAGTCGCCCCCTGCTGTCTGTTAGAAAGAATGCAAGTTCAGGGCACTTCAGCATTGGCTTCACTTTTCAGACCCGGAGTTTGCTCACTGTGTAACACACTAAAATCACCAGTATGGTCCTTTAAAGTTTTTAAAATATCTGAAAATATCTATCTATGCAATTAAATGTATTGTTTTTTATTTACTCAATATCTCACACATGTCTTCTGTCATGGTGATCAAACAGTGTTATTTGCTTTAGTACCAGACTATTTGACTCCCATAGCACAATGTAAATACTAATAACCCCAGGCCATGCCTTAAGTAAGAAGTGCTCTCAAATTCACTTGTTACACAAAGCTTAACAAAGACTAACATCAACATCTGAATTTTTGACAAACATGCCACTGGGCTTCTTTCCTGAAGTAAAATTAGCTTACTCTGTTTCTGAATGGCAGTATTATGATGATGCTTTATGATGCATTGTGATATGCTTCTTCTCCTTCTCCTATATGTTTTACAGGTTTCCAGGGACAAATGAAGATTTGTGTCAGAAAAATAAGTGAATGTAAATGTCAATAAATGTTCTAAAGTAAGTAATTTCTGAAAACACTGCAAATAAAGCTTTTACTGCTAAATAAAAATACATTTTACTTTGAAAGACCCGCTGTTAGACAAGAGAATACACAAACAAGAAGAGACGGAGGCTATACCTTTCCCTCACTCTTCCAGCAGATGAAAAAGCCATACTCGTCCACCGTCATCTGACTGTTTGGCTCAAAGATGTACGGGTCCTGCAGAGGGGAAAACATTTTTTTATAATAGAGAGGGCTTCATTAGTCACATGCTTTTATTTGACATGGGAAGACATTAAACAGTGAAACCTGTTTAACACAAGCAGGGCTTACGCAAAAGCAGATAAACAGATGTAGCTAATTAATTTTCTAAGATGTACCTGTCTGCCTAAAGACACAAAGAAATGCAAAAACATGCAAAGTATGAGCAAATACATTCAGTATGTACACACACACACACACACACACACACACACACACACACACACACACACACACACACGTGTTGTGTGCGGAGGAGATGAAACCTATTGCTCGGGCAAACACTGAGTGAGATAAATGCGACTGTCACAAACGGTTAAATGCAAACATCATTTGGCTGGAAGTGCTGTGCTGTTAGATCCCGGGGACAACCCTGGGTGAGATGCATGTGTGATTGTGTACGTGTTTGAGCAAGATTAAAAGTGTGCTCGCACAGCCGCTATGATGCCGCTACACACGCGTACTCTAATATTCCATCTATCAGCTTCTGTGCAACATGCAGCGGGCCCTTTATTCAGCTCAACAGGACTGTCGGAGCAGAAAATCTACCAACATTAGCTTGCTTATCTTACCCAAACATTTTTCACTCAGTTCAATCAGCTGCTGGAAGCTGTGATTGCACTGGACGGATGACTAGTGTCAAAGTGTGTGTGTGTGTGTGTGTGCGTGTGTGTGTGCGTGTGTGCGTGTGTGTGTGTGTGTGTGTGTGTGTGTGTGTGTGTCCCACTCAAATCACACATCTGAGAGGGATAAAACATGAGGAAAAAAACAGAATAGGAGATGGCTGCTGGGTCATTCCAACTCTAATATTAGCAGTAGGGAAGAGTGTGACACACACACACACACACACACATAACGTATTATTTCAGGATGTTGCTTCCATGAGATCACGGCTGCAAATAGCACTAATCCGGCTTTTATTTGGCTATATCATGTCATCTAAAAACCATCATAAAAACCAATTGAACAATCTTATTTCCATTCAGGAAATAGTGGGGACTGCTCTAAGTGCAGTTAAAAGCTCGACTCTCTTTCATCTGAATTGGAACTGACAGAGGCTTCAGTCGCACATAGTGAAGCCAACTCTATGAAAGAGACGGTCTCAAATGAGCCTCGACTGTTTAGAGCATGCAGCAGGCTACTGTTACACTATCAGACGGCTTGTTCTTGTAAAACTAAAAGGTTTATGGGAACACTCAGTCCTTCCACAGGCAAAGGAACAATTAGCTGGAGGTCCAGTCATCTCTGGGTGGATGTGGATGGATAGGCGGACACCCCTAGCTATGGTAGTCCGGCTCCCACTCAACATGTGTACATTCTTCCTTAAGTGCCTGGGTAAGTGCAGCTCAGCGTGTCTCTCTTGTTCTGTCCCCTGCATACAATGATCGCTGAAACAATAACAGCAACCCCAAAACCAGACTATTTGATCTGCATTAACTATATTAAGTTAAGTTAAGCTAAGCAACTTAAAAAAAAAAATGTTTGTTTACATCCACATGAAAGACCATCAAGGGGACATAACACACTCACACATAACCAAAGTGAGTCATTCACATGCACACAAACTCATCCATACTGGAGCCCTGCCCTGGAGCCTTGAACAAGCCAGATCAACATGAGACATTGGCTGGTTGGGGGATGAAAACACAGGAAGTGCTGCATGTCATGCCACTCTGTCTCTTCTGACCGGCTGGTGCTCAATAGCGAAAGACAGAATTCAGTATTATTCATAATGCAAAAAAAAATTATTTTTTCCTTATTTTGCTATTTCAGCCATGCTCTTATTTGCATTATATCCTAATTTTGCTGTTAGTGTAATTTTGTTAGAGTTCAAGCCAAGTTTCTTTTTTTGTTCGTCATTTTTTTGTTTGTTACATTTCACAAAGCAAGTTCTAATAAAGCACGGGGAGAGCAAATACCGCAGTATGACTGTTTTCTAATCTTTTTTTTTGTAAACAGCAATAGAGTATGTCAATTTTCACCAGGTGAGCCTATTTCATGGATGGAGCGGATAATCCATTGGCATTTTGCACTCAGTCCAAATTACCAAACCAATATTATAATAGCCTGTGTGGGAGTTACAGTAAAAATTTACCAATATCACGTAACATTTTGTGAAAAATAAAATGATTAGAATAACCAGCAGAAATAATTGTTTATCTGATTTCACTGCCTGACAACTCTGACCTGTTTTTCATCTGCCTTCATTAACTGGCTGTCAATTTGAGGCTATTCAGTTCCCATGGAAACCAAACTCCAGCCAGATCTTAAGGGATTGATTTCCAATCAGTGAGACTATGAATGAAACACACACACACACACACACACACAAAAGGAAGCCCGTGGCTGTTAGCATGACTGATCAGTAAAGATCTTTGACCTTTGACCTCCCTGCCTCTTGACTTGTCAAAAGAAGGGAAACTCATCTGAAATATCTAACTCCAAGGCAAAAAACTAATGAATTATTGGAAATCTATAGCTTATCTTAAAGTCTCTCCACCACTGTACTGTACAGACAATCAGATAACGAGTGACCGACAGGCAACATTAGAAAGACAGAAGTAGAAAATGTAAGCAAGACAAGAAAAAGACAGGAACTAGCAGCACTGCATCTATACAAGGAAGGGAACAATATCACAACAAGAGCATTCTGGGACATGAAAATGCTCTTACAAATACTCCACGTCAGATATTCTTATTTTGGACAGGACTGTAATAAGACTTTATGTAAGGGATAATGCCCGACGAAGTGTCTGTTATCAGGAATTAATGGGTGACGTGGAGGCCAGAACCGTCCGACGCAAAGGGCATTATAATGCTTATACCATGGTCACTTACCCTGCAGCCAATCAGAATCAAGTATTCACCCAAACCAAACCATGGTACTGTATAAGCAATGATAGAGATCCCCTATAAAGCTTTGAATTGCACTGAAAACTGTAGGAACACACACACACACACACACACACACACACACACACACACACACACTACCCTGCCCATTACCTGTCTCTACCATCTGTCGCTCAATGGGGTTTCAGTCAGAGAAGAATGTTTTGTGGAAAAGATCCATGCTGTTAAGCATATTTGTGCCTGTGTGTGTGTGTGTGTGTGTGTGTGTGTGTGTGTGTGTGTGTGTGTGTGTGTGTCCTTATGAGAGGGACTGATCAAGAACATGTCTATGTCTGTGGGTGGACTTGGCGTACGTCATTTCAGTCAACGCAGATGTCCCCTGCAGGCTTTGTATTTGCCAGGCACAGGCAACAGAGCAGCAAACACACTGAGGACTTTCTTCAGAAGCATGCCGGCCCAGTTTCATGGCTCGCTTTGACATGGCTGGAGATGTTTTCCCTATGCTATTTCAAGTACTTTCTCTGCCTAGGAGGGATCCTCATCCCCCTACAGATGCCCACATAAACGGAGAGGACTAAGGGGATTTCCTGATATGTGCATTGGGTGTGTGTGTGTATGTCTGTCTGTGTGCACGCGCGTGTGACACACTTTACCTTTGCTCGGAAAATGTCCTGGCTAAGTGTCCTGATTAAGTTAGTCAGAGGAAACGTGGGCAAGATACACAGGGGGTCATACACACACAGACACACACACACAGCAAGATGGATATTTGGTGACACTAATGTTATTGGTAAATATTTGTCTATATCTTTTTTAATTCTATTGGTATTGGATAAAGGCAATAACTATTCTTACAGCTGTAACTGAGTGATAATTTAATATTATTCGGTTTTAAAAATCAGCTTTTTTTCAATTAACTTTTCAGTGATTTATTTATATTTTTTAACTTAGATTTCATCTGTTGCTGTTGTTTATGTTGTTTTTGTCTTTGGTAAAGCACTTTTTCATATCCTGCTGTATACAGTGTTAATCTCAACTCGCTTGATTTTAAACTCAAACAAGCTGTGAGAAATATCTCCGCTTCTTGCTTCCTCCAAAGCTGCTTTTCCACATTTCCCTACCGATTTCAAAACATACTACGCAAATCCACTTACACCTAATAACAAATCTACATACTAATGAAGAAAATGATTTAATGATCTATATGTAAAAACAAAGAAAATACATTCACTAACTGAGATCACACACAGATAATCTTTTCAGGGTGCTGCTTAAGACTGTGGACGTGTTGCAGACAAGCAGTCGCCACGCCGAAGCTTATTAATGAGGCTGATCAATGTGGCCTGCCTACAGCTCGAGCTCTGACTACAACAATGACGTATCAGGTTATAAAGGAGACGCCTCTCTGCTACATAATGTGTGTGTGTGTGTGTGTGTGTGTGTGTGTGTGTGTGTGTGTGTGTGTGTGTACGCTAATGACTAACCGGGGACGGTCATTAAGGGTGAAGGATGACTAAAGGACAGAGCAAATAACCTGTAACAACAAGGTTATTGACAAACTCATACAGCTTGCATCACAGGCTAAGCCTCATACGCTCATCACGGATATTACAACCTAAATCTTCACTTTATCGGAAGATGTCGTGATATGCCATAATGTGTCATGAATTTGGCATAAACAGGTTAGGAGGCTGTTTATTTTGACATTCTAAGCTGTTCTAGTCATCGATTTATTTATCACACAATGTAGAAACCTCATATGCACCCAAGAAATGCGTCATTTTTACCTCATCAAACCTGTCGAAGGAGGCGCCTTCCTGCATGAACTCAGGCAGGTGCTTCTGCCAGTTGAACTCGTAGGACTTCGTCATGGCTGCTCACAAACCTGACACACAAAAAGAGGAGAGAAAGAGAAAGAATTGGTGAAAAAAAATCGGCAACAATCAGAGTTGTAAAGGCGGTTGGAGGTTTCAAGGACAGAAGGCACGCTACATAAACCCACACAGTATGTCTTCTTGTCTTCCTGTAGTCACAAAGAGATGCTGAATTCACTGAGCATAGCTACTGTACCTGACCCTCCAGGGGATCATCCAAAAATATCTTCTCCTGAGAAGTAGAGGAACTATGTAAAGCCATTTACCAATAAACAGGATGTCATATGCAAGATTTTAGGGTTGTTTTGGGTTAAACACATAGGTAAAACATGGATATTTGCTGACTTCATCTCCAATATAGGAATTTATCAGTCCTTAAATGTTTTGATGACGAATACTGAATCACAAATAATAAACAATTGGTCTAGTTTTCACTACGGAGAATGAATACTAATAAACAGGCCACAGCTTTACAAAAGTTGTATATGGGTTTTCAATAAGATCCACAGTATTAATGATCGAGTGACAAAACCAGACCAGGGAAGGCAGTAAAAATTTTCTGCAGTTGAACAAAGAAATGTCAAACTTCCAAGACCCCAACGGAGCGTCGGGTGGGTTTAATAACTGATGTCTGCATCCACAGCAATGTAATTACCTCATGTATAAGGTAAGAAAACCCAACTTTTCTTCTGACAAAATGTAATTAAAGCAGCAGTAGGTAGAATATTTTTGACATCATTGGGCAAAAATTCCATAATAACCTTTCAGCATATTGTAATTCAAGTGTTCTGAGAGATAACTAGACTTCTGCATCTCCTCATGGCTCTGTTTTCAGGCTTTACAAAATCTTGCACATGACGGGAGACTTTGGTCAATCACAGGTCATTTAAGAGAGTGTGTTCCTATTGGCTGTTCATTGAACGGAGGCAGCTGTAAATTACTCACAAACGCCGATCCGGACAGTCAAACTAGGCAGTGCTGATTGAATATGAATTAATATTCTGTTACTGTAATGCCTATTTCTCGCCTCAAATGTTTCAGAAATATCGTGTAGTGTACTGTTTAGCTGTAAAATGAGAAAGTCTGCTCCGGCTGGTGGGCGCTGCGTGGTATTTCCTAAACTGATCTCAACATGGCGGACGGATCACAAACTTTCTCATTTTACAGCTAAACAGTACACTACAAGAGGTTTCTGATAACATTTGAGGTGAGAAACAGGCATTAGTAACAGATTACTGATTCATATTTGATCAGCGCTGTCTAGTTTGACCGTTTGATCGGAGTTCACGATTGATTGACAGCTGCTCAGAGACGGCGAGGCTCCAGCTCGGCTCCGATTGGTTGTTTTCCTCCGGTCTGTGAAATCTTGCAAATACCATTAGGAGCACCGGAGGACACAGAGACACATGATTTTTTTCAGATTACCTGTCTCATGCACTACTGTCAGGATGTAGAGACATTTTTAAAAAAATAACTTTTTTTTAAATCATATTTGCTCCAACCTGCCTACCCCAGCTTTAAAGGAAATGCAGGTATAGCCATTATGTTGCACTTCCATAAAAGGAATATCGTAAGCAACACACAAAAAAGAGCTTAGCAGTTAAATGATGAACAGAAAAAGAGCAATGTATTTACATTTTAATACATAATTAAATTAGGTAATGTGATTTTAAACAAGGTCATGACCTGTTAAGTCTAGTTTAGCCTCGGGCCAGTGCACAAGACATAAATGGACATTTCTAAAAGTAGAAACAAATCCATCACTGCTGTCATAAAATCTGATTTTGGCTCTTAATTGCTAATAATCACTTGATTATGCAGTAACTGGCAGCACAACAGCACCAGTTTTAACAGCACAACCCTCCTCCACAACCTCACTAAGCACATACAGTACCTTATTCAACCTCACAGTATTTCAGTGCAATGTTTTATACAGCAAAGAAGACATTGTTGAGATATATATATATATATATATATATATATATATATTTTATGTTTATG
>CAKAOH010025972.1:0-47312 GCA_916701665.1 Sebastiscus tertius | reverse complement strand
AACATTATGTTCCTCTGATAATAACTATAGTAAAAATAATTCATAATATCTGTTTTTTTTACTAAATAAAATAGGTATAATTTCACAGAAATTCCCCCCCAAAAAGTGTAAAACTTAATAATTAGGAATGAAGTTGGCCTAAAAGGTGCAACACAGAACTGACTGATAGTTTATACTGTATGCTTTATAAACAGTCAAACCACACCGGGTCAATTTTGACCAGAGAAGATGCAAAAGTTGCATGGTCGACGGGAAGACAATAGGAGGGTTAAAAAACAGCACTTTACTGCTGATCGACTGTCTAAAGTATCATCAGTAACAGTTTCATGCAGTATTGTTTTAATCCTGGGACCTGATCTGCTCATGTGAGGCTTGTACATTGTACATGATTGTAAAATCAGTGAGTTAGCTTTATTGTTCTTCACTCACATGTTGTTATGGTTTCATTCTGTGCTTGTAGCCAGCTATAGACAGACATTTTGGGAAAAGTGTCAACAAGTCTATTATAGCCTTTTTCCTAACAAGTGCCTTTATTTGTATTTAGTGTGACTGTTCCTATGTCTGTAACCTGCTAAGTCTATTCATCTAGGCAAAAAATAATGTTTATTGAAATGTATGTAAAAGATACAACCTAAATAGTGCTTTAAAACAATAAGATAATGTAAAAGAAAGGTGAAAAACAGCTATATAATGTATCTTTAAACAGTAAATTAACTGTAAAATACTGTGAAATTAATAAAAAAAACCAGTTCAAACTGTATTTTTCATTAACAGTACAAAGCTGTAAATTTCAGCGACAGTATAATAATGTTAATTTTACAGTAACATAAAGGCAACCCTGCTGCCAGTTCTTTACTGGTATTTTACTGGGAAATTCTGAACAGTGCAGAGTTATCCACCTAGCTGCGTATCTGGATACCTGTGTGGTCATGACCTGCAGTCTGCCCAGCCAGCACCCTGTGGTCAGTGGTGCACACACAGTCCATGATGTCTGAGCAGAGAGAAGCGTGTACTCCCAGTTACCCAGTGTCTCCCACTTCTTCTTCTTCTAACTGGAAGATCTCTGATGGAAGCCTGTGTTTTCTATAGTGAGGAAGAAGAAGAATACTCCTCTTCAGCCTCAGCCCCCCTTGCGTTTATGATCCTATGCTGTGTGCATCTGACACCATCTGTCATTAATAATGCAGTCATATTGCTTTTATAGTAGCTTTTAACTCACCTGCTCCCTTTACTGTGAGCAGCACCGTCCCCCCACACTGACATACTGTACAGTAGACTGGCTAGTAGTGATGCAATGAAAATATCCTACTAGTTTTGACCAAATACTTGGATATTGTTATTGTTTCAATTATCCCAAGATGATTATTTCAGCAGATATTTACGCAACGTTAGTGAACTAAATACAGTAAGTATATACTGATTCGTTCAGAAAAATTGTCAAAGATTCAGCCGTTAAAGGACCATACCATTGTGTTTGCAAGGTTTATCCTTTTAGTGCATGTTCGTGCATGCGAGCGTGCCCCATTGGCTATAGCTCATGGCCGCGCCACTCTGCACTCACTCAGGACGCTGTCCTGACCAACGGTGTCGTTGCGGAAGCGTAGCACCCAACCTTCCGCTTCCCCGCCAGGTTAACGCTGTTATCTCCGTCAGCACTGTCGTTGGTGTTTGCTTCGTTTGCGCTGTCAGCACCGTTAGCTGCGAGCCGCTGGCTCAGCCATCGCCATGTTGAGAGCCGTGCGGAGGCAATAGAAATGCTCCAATCTCGCATTTACAGTAGCACCTTTAGCAACATCAATCAATCATGCATTTTCAAATGCGTTTTCAGTTTGGGAGTATATTTCCTAACATTCAATATGAAAATCAAAAAGGAGACCTTTGTTACATTATTATTGAGTTGTTATGCAGTTTCATTGCAGAATGATTTAAAAAGGCTGCAATTTGTTACCCAATAACATTATTATTAACTGACAAATAAACATAGTATTAAATAACCTGAGTTTAAAGAGTCTGCTCTCAGAATTTAATGGTGTATGGGAAAGAATTGGATTTCCAGTGAAATCAAAGAAAAAATGAATTCAAATGTCTAAAACATAGCATGGTTTGCAAAATGGTGAACTGTGATTCATGTGATTGGAAAACAATCGGTACATTAAGGAAAATACAGCATTAGGATTGTATCAAAATTTAAAAAATGTCCTGAAATTGATTCTATTTAGTCTCATCAGTTTGTGAGTTTATGTGACCTTTGGTTACTTTGCATCCCTACGCAAATATGTTTTCATCTTTGTGAAGCATTTTACGTTATTACATAATCAGATGGTCCAAACTAGTCATGTACAGTGGGGTTTTTTTTTAAACATATTAGTCTGAGAACTTGAAAAAAAAAACACAAACGTCCTCATCAAAGATTATTTTGCTGCTATCCTTGAACCTACTTTCAGCTAGCTTGCCTTTTCTTTACTTTCAAATACAAAAGCGCAGGTACTTTTACTGTGCAGCTACTGTACATTCTTCCATGTAGCACTGTACAGACTCAGCATTTGCACTTCACAGTGCCATGCTGCCCAACTATGCAGGATAGTCAAGTAAAATTCTTATATAACATGTTTTGCTATGACCATTTCCTTTACCAAATCCTCTATAAATTAGAGGTAAGCTTTAGTGGCAAGCTGCTCACTCCAGAGGACGTTAGATAACATGTTTATGGTACACATCATGCTATGAACTCAGCTGCGATTACAAAGCTTCAGTTATTTCTCATACCGTTGCACTGATTTAACCAAATAATATAACATTTTACAGACACCACAGTTGTCAGCCATTAGAGGTACAGTGAGTGAAAAGATGGGGGTTCATTTGAGGTAATGAGTATTCTCTGCTTTGTCTCTCTAGCGTCTGCATCCAAGTGTGTCTAACTGTTTGTGATATCTCTGATGTTGTCTGGAGCTAGACGGGATGATGAGAACAGATTTTATTTGAAAGAAAAAGGCGTGCACAGACAGAGATGGAGGTTGAATAGCAAAGCGGCCTGCGTGGCTGCAGAGCCAAGCAGAGCCGAGGCGGACGTCTCCATGGCTGCATTTAGAGATGAGAGATGCAGCACTCTGCTCTTCTCCACCCTCAAATATAGCTGACCTAGTTTTTTGATTTTCATACATGTGCCTGAAACACCAGAACAACACACATGGCTTCAGCAATAGAAGGCTGGTAGGCGCGCGCTTGTTGCTGCTGATGGTCTCGTGGAGCGATGAGGACAGTGTGTACTGTAGAGTAGGTGTGGGGGTGTGAGTGTGAGTAGCTGCGAAGATGCTGCATCCGTGCTTTTGTGCAATTTAACGTTGAAATGTGACTGTGAATCTTATATTTTATCACGGCCATGTTTGTTATTACTCACCTATGACATCTGAGGGCTGTTTCATAAAGCAAAATAATCAGTTAAAGGTGTATTTCAGTACATTTTGCTTATTTTCAGCAAATCCTGCAGGTTGCAATACGTTCAATTAAAGTTACCATGGAAACATGTCCCTCCAGACTAGCTTGATTCCTGCCAAGCTTAGACTGAAACGGTCTTTTCTCTAAACCAATCAATCAATCAGAAGTATCTGGTTCACTTTCTTAGACTCACTCAAGCCTAAGAAAGGCTTTTCACACTAATCTCAGATTTTCTAAGCCTCTGTATTGGAAATAGGGCTGTGTATTGGCAAGTATATTGTGATATATTGCGATACTGTAAGCAAGGTGATTTATTGTGATTTTTTAAGTCTAATTTTAGGAAAACTGTCATAGTATAAAGCACCACCATATATGCATAAAATCTGGGTAAAAAATGATTTAATGTAATCAGAAGAGTGGTATCTGCATTTACATTTATCACAATCCCTGTAATACAAACAAAGTAAATAAAACTAAAATAATAGCACTGCTTTTTGTGCAATCTGAGCCACAAATCTTTGCATGTCAATTATTTATTAAAAATCAATAGTGTTTTTGAGAATCTATACAGTAACACAAAATATAATATCACACTCAAGTGTATTGGTATTTTCTTACACCCCTCTGGTGACATGTAAACCACAGTATGTTGTTACTCTGAGCTTTTTTTGAATACATTACTAAGTATTTCTGTGTGTGTTTGTGTGTGTGTTCCTTTCAGGGGCGCGTTCTCTGTGGTCAGGAGGTGTGTGAAGATCTCATCTGGACAGGAATATGCTGCAAAAATCATCAACACCAAGAAGCTTTCTGCCAGAGGTAGGAAACACACAACATGTACAGAAAGACACATCATATGCAGAAACACACGTGAGCAGGAAAAAAAAAAACATGCCCCAAAGTGTCACCGAGTTATGCGTGGGTGAGCTGTGGACATTGCTGCCCCCGAAACAGGCTTTGGGGCTGTGAGAGGGAACAAGTTCATATGAGTGAGAGTGAAAGTCATTGAGTGAGAGACAGACACACAAGGTCAGAGACTCATCTGGATTTTAGTTGGTTTAGTTTATGTTTGTGCGCAGAAGAAAACAGCATCAAATAAATGCTGTAGTTGCGTTTGCTTGCACTTTTTGTGCAGTGTGGTACATGTTCTTCCTTTTTGTGTTAGTCATATCTGTCCTTTGGTTTCTATGTAAATGTTTGTCACATACAACCTTGTGCGCGCGTGTGTGTGTGCGCGCTCTTATGCGTGCGTGTGCATGTGTTCTGTATTGATTCAGGGCTCTGGCTGGTCTTGTCGTCCCAGGGGCAGATCTCTTGCGAAGCCGACCCAGTTCTTTCACATCCGTCACTGTAATTGTAGCCGCTGGCCTGGTTGCCTCGGGCTTGGGACACACATACACATAATCACACACACAACGTGCACGCACGCAAACACACACACACACACACACACACACACACACGTGACCCAGGAACCGCCAACAGCATATTCGTGATTACTAACCAATGGCGTGTTGCGCTTTTGCTGTTCCCCCCTGCTCTCCAGCCAATGGTGCGTGTTGTCACAGCTTGTGATAACCAAGCAGTCAGGCTTCTGTAGATGTGAGCTGAGCCATCTGACTAAAATGTCAGAATTTACTGGAAATGACCTTGGCTGTTGCTGTGCACTTGTTATGCCACTGCCTATAGTGTCACTGTGATGATGCAAACTTTTTATATTCTTCTAGTATATGTGTATTAACAAACAACTCAGTCCTCCTCTTTGCAGTATTTTACCTTTTATTCCTTTCCAGCAGCTCCCTCCTTGTCCTCCTCCTCCTCCTCCTCCTCAGCATCCTCTCTCTCCATGTTCTCTGCTCTTTTGCATTTACTCTTCTTCCCTATTTTTGCATTTTCTCCTTTTTTTTATATATGCTCTCTTTCTTTTTTTGAGTTACAAGACGCTGTCATATTTCTCACCGGGTTACTCAACCCGCCCCCTCCCTCCTGCACATTTTCTCCTCTACTACCTCACCATCTATCCTTGCCTTCACTCCTCCGTTGCCTCGTTTCTTATCTCTCCTTTTCTTCGCTCCCTTCATCTTTTCTTTCTGCTTCCCTCGCTGATCCTGTCTCTCTTCTTCCCATGTTGACCCCTCCTGCTTGCTGAGTGCAGTGTTGGTAATAGACACCTTGGCAGACGGATCAGTGTCTCACCACTTGCATGCTGGGACAGATTTTCCAAAAATACTGCAAAGGGTTATCTCACCTCATATGCATGAGGATCTGCGGGTGTGCACATACACTCTATCTCTCTCTCTCTGTCCTTTTCCTCCGTGTGCGTGTTTGTGTGAATAGAGGTTTACATACCGGGCATGCTGGCGTGTCAGATATGGTCTTACCCTCTTTCCGCGATAAGCCCTAGAATTGCAACTCTGATTCCCTTCTCTCTGGCAGGATCATGACCTCCCCCTTCAACCCCACTCCACCACTGTGTGTGTGTGTGCCTATGCAAGAGCATGTGTGAGTATATAAAATTGAAAAGGGTTTAGGGTAGGATTGGTGGCTGGAAAGCGGGCAGATCACAGCACTGTGTGTGTGTGTGTGTGTGTGTGTGTGTGTGTGTGTGTGTGTGTGTGTGTGTGTGTGTGTGTGTGTGTGTGTGTGTGTGTGTGTGTGTGTGTGTGTGTGTGTGTGTGTGTGTGTGTGTGTGTGTGTTTGGTGTTCCTGGTTATGCACATGTGTGGTGGGCCTATAGGACCAGTCACAGTCCTGCAATCTGCAATCCTGATTATGCAGCGTTTCATTAGGAGCAGCAGATGAGCCAGTGAATGAGAGGAAGCAGTGAGAGAGAGAGAGAGAGAGAGAGAGAGGGGGAAGAAAAGGATAGGAAGCAGAGGGAGAGAGACGGATAATCAGGGAAAGAAAGAGAGAACGGAAAGTCAACATTTAAGTGTGTGTGTTTGTGCACGCTGTATCCCTCACAGCAGTTGAATATTTGTCCCTTCATGCATGCGTCAGTGTCCTGTCACTATGACTCTGTCTGCTCTCTTTTGTCACTTTGTATTTGCTTGTGATGTGCTGCGTGTGTGTGTATGTGTGCAAATGGTGCAAATGCGTGTGTGTGTGTGTGTGTGTGTGTGTGTGTGTGTGTGTGTGTAATCCCTCATCTGTTTGTGTGTTTGTGTATCTGTGCACTAGCCTCATTGCCTACTATGCGACCCCTTTCAGCTTGTCTTAACAGTTGGGTAGGTTTGAATCCGTTGCAATAAAGATGCTTTGAATTTGAAAAAAAGGCCCGCTTGTCTCGCTGTGTAAGAATTGCATTGCATTGTGGGAGTGATAAGCAGATAGGATAAAGAAATAGGGCTACATTTATAAAGAAGGAGGAATCAAAAGATTTAGTACTATGTGTTTTGATTAGGGCTGTCAATCGATTGAAAAATTGAACTGCAATTAATCGCATGATTGTCCACAGTTAATTGCAAATCAATCACACAATTTTTTATCTGTTCAAAATGTACATTAAAGGGAGATTTCTCAAGTATATCAACATTGGAGTGGCCGAATATGCTTGCTTTATGCAAATATATGTACATATTTATCATTTTAAATCAATCAACAACACAAACACATATTGTTCAGAAACCCTCACAGGTACTGCATTTAGCATAAAAAATATGCTCAAATTATAACATGGCAAACTGCAGCCCAACAGACAACAACAGCTGTCAGTGTGTCAGTGTGCTTACTTGACTATAGAACACATTTTCTCACATATCTTGAGGTCAGAGGTCGAGGGACCCCTTTTGAAAATGACCATGCCAGTTTTTCTTCGACAAAATGTAGCATTCGTTTGGAGCGTTATTGAACCTCCTTTGCAACAAGCCAGTATGACATGGATGGATTCATTAGGTTTTCTAGTTTCACATGATGCCAGTATCTTCACTCTAGCTTTAAAACTGAGCCCGCTACAACCGAAACATCGCGTTATTATCACGTTATCTTTGACAGCCCTAGTTTTGATACAGCGTTGATGATGCTTCTCATCCTCTTTCTCTCATTTTTTTTTCTTATTTGAATTATTGCTCTTCATTCTTTGGAAGTGTACCATGTTGGTAAAGTCCCATCACTTCTGCAGAGACTGCGTTATCGTTGCTCCTGGCTTGATATCATTCCAATCCACCAATCTGTAACTGACCCTCCTTCATAGTAGACAGTTTCTGTGGTAATAGGGGTGTGCTGCTGTTATTTCTGTTATGTGGAGATGTCATGGTAACAGAGATGATAGCTGTTGCTGAGGTGTAAGCCAGTCAGCCTCAGTGGTGTATATATATATATTTATATTTATTTATTTTCATTTTGTGTGCATGTTTTCTTTTTGCATATCGCTCCTCGTGTAGTTTTCCCTCATTAGGAAAGATGAAGATTTGTCTTCCCTCTCTTATGGTCTTTATTCCTCTGTTGTCACTGTGACTCTGTTTCGCCTCACTCTGAAGTGAAGTGAAGGGAAGAGGAGAGGGAGAGGATGTGATTGTGGGAGAGAGAGAAAGATAGGGGGAGAGACAGAGAGATAGGAGGGAAGGAAAGGAAGGAGGGATCAGTGGGAAGAAGGGGGGGGATCACATGACTCACTGGGTGCTAAAAATAAATGTTGGTCATTCTCTCGCTCTCGGTGTCTCTATCTCACACACACACAGTATTGAAAATATTCCATCTTTTGAAAGGAGCTATAGGTTTTTGGTTTCAGTCGATGCTCAAAATGCATGGGCCTGAAGCTGTAGCACGGGTGTTTTTGTATGTGTGTAATCGAAATATTTTAATGTAAAGAAATAAGGGATGAACAATGTGGGGAATCTGTCTTGTTTCTGTTTTAAAAAAAAAACCTTTATGGATAGGTTTTGGCCACCTGGGATGAAATTAGCTCACCTTTAGTAAAATGTTACATTTCGTCTGATGATGTTATTAAAGATTGACAAAATATTCCTAAATCAAGTTCTACTTATTAGATTTCTTGGAGCTTTTTGCCACATCTCATGGCCTTTGTCACTAGATAGAGTTTAGGACACATGATGAGTAAACTCCATCCACTGTTAAAGGCCATTAGGTGTGCCTGAAAGCTCTGGAAGAAATCTAACGAGTATACCTTGAGTTAAGGATTTTTTGTTTTATGTCAACCTACTATTTTTAAGGTCAAGAATGAACCTGACAGGACAAGCTACTTCACAGCCCTAGAACAATGATGCTTAAAGGTTTAATGTCAGGATTCTGATTGCTGTCTCACAACCTCGATAAGCACCTAACTAGCTGTTACCTGCAGTAACTGTCTGAAAAATGCTAGGTTAATAATGTAGAGACTCATCCCTCTGTTGGTCGGTTTGTAAGAGAGAGTCTACTCCACATTTCAAAATATCAAAATGTTTCTTTCTCGACAAAACCAACTTTGGCCGATAGATACAGCAGATAGTCATAAATAGTAATCGAGATGCAAAGAGCACACTAACCACACAACAGCCTAGTGTAATTTGCAGCTAATTAGTTCTGGTGAAATATTTCTGTTTCGGTTGGCAAAATCAACACCAGATAAAATGTTCACCCTCTTAAAACGTTGTAAATGATATAAGCTATAATCAAAATTGCAGCTCTTGCGTTCTTAAATGTCAGGATCTCGATATAAAAATGATTGATCGTTCAGCCCAGGAAGAACCTCCAGTATGACTAACAAGAGTATAGACTTTCTGTAGAAAGCGAGGGTGTTCTTAATTACAGAGTACTGCACCTCCGTCTGTCTTTTCCTTTCTCTCTCTCTCTCTCTCTCTGCCTCTGTCCTTTTCAACCTCTGTTATTTTATCTGTTTGATTTACCCTTTCCCCCTAACGATTCTCTCCTCCTCTCTGTCCTCCCTCCTCTTCTTCCTTCCTCACACATTCCCAGCAGTGTATCGTTTATTCTGATGCTTCGAACCATGAAACAGCTGTGATACGGATTGATATTATAACATATTGATAGACAGAGGCCACAGATAATAATGACCTTATTATTATTTTTTTCCACCAGAAGAACCGTATCAAGACTGGAGTGTGAGCACTTAGGGAGGCGTTCAAGTGAAATCCACATTAAAACACTTAATAACATTGTGCTTTGCATTTCAGTTTAATTTATTATTCAAACAGATGGAGATGGATATAGCATAGGACAGGGCGATATGGAGAAAATCAAATATCACAACACACTCGATAATGATATTACGATGATATTGTAGGGTTGACTATTGGTGCTTTCACAAAAGATTTACACAATGAGAGTTTTGATAAATAATCATCGGCATTTTGGATATTAGTGTTGTCAAAAATATTGAAGTATTGATACATATGATACTGAATATTTGAAACGGTTTCAATACTCATTTTCCACAGTATTGATACACGAGTACCAGCTGCGCTTTCTGCTCTCTCTTCTCTCTGACAGCGAGTTGACGCACAACCACACACCACTATTTGTCTTTTAATAAAAATGTAAAATTTTATGCCCTCAAAGTTGTGTACATTTTTCCCTGTGGTATCAAAACTGGTATTGAATATCGATATTTTTCAACACTAGTGGATATAATGACTAGGTGAGTAAAAGCAAATACAGCTAGAACAGTCTGGTAAATTCATATAATTACATCACTTTACTGTAATATAGCCTTCAAAACAAGGAAAAGACAACACTTGTGCCATATTACGATATTATGCTATCCAAAATCTAAGATGATATCTAGTCTCATATCACGGTATCGATATGATATCGATATAATATCGATATATTGCCCAACCCTAATATAGCACTACTGCCACAAAGTTGCAGAAACATTTTCCACTTCTAAAACATTAATTGTAGATATCAGTACTACTCCACAAGTCCCATTTCGATTCACTGATGTTCTAAAATCTTGCAGACCAAAATCAAAATCAGAAGAAGCAGAGATACCACTGTTTCTGACAAGCAGTAGGCGTGGAATGCAGTGTCGCTGCAAAACATGTGCTCTCATTTCATTAAAGCTATTGCTTCACCCACCTTTAAGTCAAAGAATCAGCTGGATGGAAAGTTCAGGCAGCAATCGATACCTATACCAGTGAAATTCCCTGATTCTTGATACCCGATTGAATACCACGGTAAAAAACAAAAATGAAACAATAAATTCATGTACTTCAACAAACACTCCTTTATTATCTTTTGCATACTGTTTTTTGCTAATGAATCCCAGATGGTCCACCTCAAATTTCTCGCCAAAAATTACATTTTACAAGATTACATTTGAACACATCATGATAACACCCAATATTTTACATTTTTACTGAATAGAGCTTGAACGCATCACAATGTAACTCAATGCAACCTCCGTGCATTGGCTGTTAGCTCCGTTATTTAGCCAAGCAGAGGCATGTACTATGAAGCTGGATTTGGGGTTAGGGAGGTAACTTCAGGGTTAACCCTGGGTTTTTAGTCCTACGACGGTGGTTCACTTCTTACCGGGGTAGATCGCCATGGTAACATATGCTGAACTCCTAAACTGCAACAGAGCAGATTATGTTCGAGATAAGAGATCAATTCATATAAAAGCACCGCCTACAGACAAATCTCAAAAGCTTGGTGAGCAATATGATTATATTACACAAACACAAAGAAGTTACAATCAGAATCCAGGCTAAAGGCAACACAGTTTAAACAACCACATGCATAAAGGACAGCTGGCACATGAAAGTAAGCCTGCTTACCGCTTTGAATTACATTTTTATATTTATTTTTCATTTGCTCCCAAGTCTGTTTCACACCGCCGGAGTCGGGGACGCAGCTGAAAGAAGGTTAAATTGTCCTACACGCCACATTATGTCCAAAGGGACTAATAAAGAAACTTCTATTCTTCTACACTATACAATAAGAATCTCATTAATCTAACAGAGCACATGAAGCAAGTCAGTTCTACTTGTTCTCTAGACGGGGCAGCGATATTATCAGTCTGTTAATTTAATCATTCACACAGTCTGTGATTTTTTTGCCAGCTGTGTGTAACGGTATTACTTTTAGCCTTAACTTCTTTCTATTTATCTAATATTATAATTTGCTCTTGGTTTGTAAAATATGCCATTTTCCATGTTTGTGATTGGTCATATATTGCAAACACCGCCCCTTTAATGTGAACGCGCTCATAGTCAGATTGAGAAACCCTGGGCTGATTTACCGAGTTGATAACCACCGTCGTAGGACCGCTTAGTGGGATCATGTCTGTTAGGGTTAGTTAAACCAGATAACATGAAGATACCTTAGGTCCGAGCCCTGATACTGTATATTGTATACGGTATTGTAGAAAAACGAGTATCGTCACATTTTCAGAATTATGGCATCAACTTGGTACCGAAATATTGGTTTTCATAACATCCCTATTCTGTTGGAAGGCATTGTGGATAAATGCAGCAAGAATTTTGCTCCGGTAGATGTAGAAAATGTGGAATTTTCCTTTAAGTGTTTAGAGCAACAGTGGTGTGTTGAGTGTTGGCTTATACAGTTTCAAAGTTTGCATGGGAAGTTACATAAGTAACCTTACTCAGAAACCTTTTCTGGTTGCTATGCCAGCTCTTGTGGTAACCAGGGAGCTACATAGTCAGTGTCCTCTTTTCTTTTTTATCAAGTAAAGGAACATTTTCAGACAACACCCATGCTTTTATCACTGTCGTTTAAATAACAGAAATGACATTCCCCGTTTTGTAATGTGATAACAGTATTTTGATACCTTGATGCTGCCATTGTTCTTTATCAGCGCTGCTTCTTATATGAGTGCTTTAGCCATTATCATAATATAAGAGTTCACTGTACTGCAGGGCTTCATTGCAGCATTTAAATCTGTTGCTTTTTGTGTCAACGTATGTGATTATAAATGGGAATTTGTGTCTCTTCTTGTCAGGACGTGTCCAGAGTACCACCACCCTCTGATTAAACCACTTTGACATATTAGTCTAATATGCGCGCGGCTGCATTACGCCGGATAAGATAAAGGCAGACATTAGCGTACGTTATGAGGCTCCCGGCAATACTCCGGGGGCAGTTTTATCTCTGACACCAGCCACCTTTTGTTTCTGCTCAGAAGAGAAAGCAAAGAGTCTCATAATTCTTCCTCTATTGGAAACCAGCGGAGGGTGACGGTGTCTCAGCGTCCTGTATGGTTTCATTAGACCCTCGGGTTTCTGCGGGTGGTAGCATGGAACCGTATGGATGAGGACTACTTAGCTGCTGTCCGCAGAGGATGTTACATTCACCCCACTACATCTTTTTAATTAAAACTCTTAATTAAACTGGTGCAGAGCAGTTCCAGCAGCCTGTTGTTGTGGTGTGTGGGTGGTAGGTTGATTTGTGTGTGTGCATTAGGGTTAGGACTAAGGTTTATTGCCATTATTGATTAAATTATTGATTGTTTAAACAGATTAATTGAATTATGCCCATCATAAATTCACAGAGGATGTTTTTAAACTGCTAATTTTGTCTGACCAACAGTCAAAGTAGTTGACAGAGTAGGGATGTATCGATTCGACTTTTTCAGTCCCTTTACCGATAGCGATACCTGGGCTTTGTGTATCAACCGGAGAGAGGACCCACTCCCTATGTAGATACAAACGGCTCATTCTAAGGTAAAAAAATCACAACGACTCTTATTATCAGGTGATTTCTGCCAGTATATCCACCTAATTGTTGCACTCTGGTCCTTTAATCAACCTTTTCAACTTCAAGTATACAAGCTATAGTTTTAGAAGCAAAAGTGTTTTTTGTTGTTGAGAAAAATCATCTGTATTAACATAATACAACAACAAGATTCTATGTGATTATTTTGAAGTACAAAAACATGATTCAATGTTCTTCTTTAAGTTTTATTCCCCCTTTCCAGTTTGCATCTAATACAGACACAAATACAGATGAATTTATAACAGATAGTAACATGGCTTTACATCTCTTAATACAGCAAAAGTAAAAGAAGTCTAACCTTTCTGTTCATTTACACATTAAATGAAGTGTTCCTTTCTGTGTGAAGTCTCTCTGTAGCATACAGGTCACACTGCCATTACTAGCCACGTCATTAACCGACCATCTAACAGCAAAGTCAACGCTAAATGACATTTACCGTAGGTCTACATGTTGTAATACCAAGTCGAGCTATGTAATCCCAATGATATATTTGCCCATAAATTTGAATCAGTAGGTATATTAGTTATCAGAAATAGAAATTGCAAACAGTTGATATCAGCTTTGGACCTAAAAACATATTGTTCTTTTCCAAGTGTTGTGTGTGTGCATGAGTGAATTTTCAGTGAAGTGCTTGACAATATTATGTGGGTCTGATTGATATAAAAGGCCAGAAATCAGATGACCACCATAGCTTTGTCAATCAGAGCGAAGAGACAAACCAAGGACAGGATGTTTAGAGTGAACACCACTCCATACATGTTGGCCTCTTTGTCTTCTTTTTATTACTCTGTCAGGTGTTTGTCTGCCTCTATTTCCAATTCTGTCTCTTGCGTCTTTTTTCTCTCGCTTTCTATGTCTGCCTGTGTCTTCTCTGTCTGTCCCTTAAATCTGGTAAATTTAGACTTACAGGACGTCAAACTACAAAAGACAAAGAAAACACACACACACACACATACACACAGAGCAGTGCGCTCTGCTGCAGTGCGGTTGCAGACGCGACACATCAGAAACTGACTGAAAGAGAAACAAGCAGCAGTGGAGAGAGAGACAGAGAGGGAAATAGAGGTGAGAGTTTGATGGGGTCTGGTTTGTCTGGCATGGATTTGCAGAGTAAGGACAATTTGTCAGCAACTTTTCAACACAACACTCTATAAAGTGTAAGCAAACTCTGTCAGCAAACAGGTCCCTGAATCTAGAATACTCTTGTTTTCAGAGTTAAGGGAAGTCGTCTTCCCGTCTGCCTGCAAAAAGACATGAAAAAGAGAGTTGGACCGCAAAAATGAAAGCTATAAAAACAAGCTGCCAATTTGATAATACTACGTTAGCTAACAGCAACCTTTCATTCAGGTTTTACACGTACAAATCAAAAAGGTTTTGCAGCTGAAAAAAACAGGATTTTGAAGGATGATTCAAGTCAAAGCAAATAACAAAAACAAGCAATAAAATGTATAAAGTGACAGGAAATATTCACCAACTACATGCATGCCTGCCATTTTTACATACATCTATGTTCTTAATGACTTTTTGGATGATTATTTTTGCAATAAGGATACCTATAGTACATTGCCCTCTCCAAATTCTTCAGTAATTGTCATAGTAACAATCATAGTTTTACGACATCCTTAAAAACACATATACAAGGACTTTAATGTTTGCTTTTTATCATTCATTTTCTGACTTGAATATGCAGTATGTCTCTCTTCTGGGTACAACCAGATAGCCTCATAACGCCTGGCTTTTTCTGATATGTGGTATGACAGCAGAAAAACACAGCATATTACACCATATGCTGTGTTCAGCAGTTTTTTTTAACAGACAAGTTGCTGTTGCAATAGCAGCTTTGCATGACTCAAAAAAAGAAAGCAAATACAAAGTAATGTGTTATATTTATTAATGGCTTCCCAAAGAAATGCAGTTAATATGTTAGTGCTAGTTGAGTTAGTTACTTTGGCAATAACTTTTCAATGAGCCTTGAAACTTAACCATGAAAAGCCACATAAAAGTATTATATCGAAAGAGTTTGAGTAACTTTTGTAGAAAGTTAATTTCGGTAGACTCTTTAGGTAATTCTTTAGTAATATATGACTGTTGCTGTCAAGTTGTTTAATGTGGTTATTGCAAAAATTCTCCAAGTGCTAGAGACAAAAGAGACATATAGGAGGCTCCACTTACGCTGATGACAACTGGACCGTCCTAAATATGGTACGAAGTGTGAAATCCTAATCTGAGCAGGACAGAGGCTACATACTTGCAATGCTGACACCAAGAAATAGATTGTTTTAGACGAGATGGTTTATGACCTGACAAATGCAAGAGGTCAGTGTCCTACAGACAGCGAAACAGCTGACGGCCATACAGCACACCAGCGTCCCTGCACCGCTCCGTTCGCTCCACGTTCAAGTAGGCTCAAATGAGGGCTGCAGGTGTTAATTTCAGAATTTGTCCTTTTAAATGTGCTGCATCTTTAAAATAGCAATATATAATTACCACACAAGCCTTTGAGACGGTTTTGAGACCACCAAAACCATCATTGAAAACTGCACCGCATCGTACAGTGTTTCTTAAAGTTAGATTTCACAACAGATCTTTTGGATTGTTTTATGGTACAGCGAAATATTGTGATATGATTTTTCTTGGCATAAAAGCAGATTAGCGATATATAGGGCTGCGCGATTATGGCCAAAATGATAATCACAATGTTTTTTTTTATATCAACATTGAGATCACGATTATTCATTGATTTTAGTGACAAATTATTTTTTATTGCAATTTTACAATTTTATTTGACTGAAATTTGACTAAAAATAAGCTTCTATTCACCTGAATTCAGTGCAATTTAGTTTTTATTATTATTTGTCGAATAATATACAGTATATTACTCTTCTACTGTGGACTACAGCCACAACTTTCAAGAAAGTTTGTCACAGGCTGCGGCATTACTGTTCCCAAAAAGTGAAGCCAAAACATCTCTATCGCCCCCTGCTGGCTAGCTGTTAGTTTAGGAAGCGCTTGATATGATATACAGCAGAGTTTTCTATGAGCGAAGCACGCATTTTAAACGTCAATATCGCAGTCAATCATGCTCATTTAATTGTAGGAAGCCAAAATCATGATCAATAATTACGATTAATATTTGATTAATTGTGCAGCCCTAATAAACAATAAAAATCCCAACTTCCAACATGTTTAACTTCTTCAAAAAAATGAAAGAAAACAACGTTGACTGAAGGAAAAAAAAGGAATATGTTCACACCAGGAAGCAATTTAGTATATTGTAGATTATGTCTTAATCACCAATCGTCATGGTCTTACTTTACATATGAATAGTCGTTCACTGCTAGACATAGTAACATACAGACAGAAATCCAGACACGCAGCTTAGATCAGGTCTGAATGATAACAGCTGACTGGGGGAGCTTCACATTTGTCTGCACAATTACTTTTGCTTCACATTATGCAGAAATGCTGCTGTCAGTTTTAACTATGATAAGCAAAAAGCCTCTCACCAGTGGCGGTGGCAGTAGGGCTCAAACTTGCCCACACACACACACACACACACACACACACACACACACACACACACACACACACACACACACACACACACACACACACACACACACACACACACAGGTACATTAAAGTATTGTAAAGCATTTTTGTCAGCCAGTCAGAACCCATTGTTGTCAGTCTGAGACTTTTCGAGAGTGAGGCAAATTTCAGAGTCGACTGCAGCAGAAATTGGTTCAGGCGAAGGTGTAAAATGGGATTTTCTAGTCCATTCAAAAATAAAAATGCTCTGACAGGCTAACATACAGACAATCAAACCTCTCACATGTGGACAGTTGACTTGTATATCTTTGAAGTTTGCACAGGGAGAACTTAACTCCACATAGAAAGGGCCAGGACAAACCCAGCACCCTTCTTGTTATGACACAAAATGTGCTAAAACCTGAGCAGACCTCAACCAAACTGCATTAAAACATTCACAAAGGTTGTGCCATTTTATCGATTTAAGCTATGGTGTCTGTAGCAGCGGGCTATATCCGGGTCTGAAAAGTGAAGCCAATGAGGAAGCGTCTTAAACTTGCATTCTTTCTAACAGCCAGCAGGGGGCGACTCCTCTGGTTGCACAAAGAAGTCTGATTGTATAGAAGTCTATGAGGAAATGAGCCTACTTCTCACTTGATTTATTACCTCAGTAAACATTGTAAACATGAGTTTATGGTCTCAATCGCTAGTTTCAAATCTTCTTTAATACAGCATGATGGTCATTTAGTAAATTATGGTCACATTTAGAGTCAAATAGACCATAAAGCAGGGTGAGCTTTAGGGCGTGGCTACCTTGTGATTGACAGGTCGCTACCACGGCGATGTCCGGTCTGGGAGTCGTCCATGTTTTCGTATTACAACTTTAACTCTTTCACAGGTTGTTTTCAGTTCATGAAAGTTAATTTTAACATTTTTGGTCACCTGAAAATGTCTTATTCAGCGCTCAGTTGTACTTAGCTCCACCCTCTTGTGTCACTTCTGGTTACAAAAAACAAGTTGGCGACGGCCAAAATGCCGAACTCGAGGCCACAAAACTGCTTCAAAATGTCAGTCCACAAACCAATAGGTGATGTCACGGTGACTATGTACACTTCTTATATACAGTCTATGGTCTGTAGACTCATGTTCTGTTAGACAGTAAGTTTCTAACGGAGCTAGGTTTCAAGCATAGTTGTATTCTTACTCATTGCAATTACAGCGTAAACACATTTTCCAAGTTTTGCAGAGCTTTCAGCAGCCTCTTGTCTCCCACAACAACAGCATCATCTTGCTGTCAAATACATCTTGCAGATGCAGAGAGCTTCAAAACAAAGTTTCAATGTCATGCTTAAGCAACTGTCTAAACAAAAGCATCTAATGTACACAAACATTTAGTATGGGTTTTGGTAGTGCACTCTGTTCTCTTCTTTTAGGCTTCTTCAGTACATAAGCATCTTGGCACTTTAACTGTTGCAATTCAGGATCTGTAAAGTTCCCTTTTCTACTTTCTGTACTAATGCATGTCCAACAGTCTGTGCTCCGTGTGTTACGGGTTAAATGGTTTGATGTTCCAAAGGAGATGTGTTCAAATAACATGTCCTTTGTAAAGTGTACACGCTCCCACAGAATTAGTTACTTGTGCTTTCCTGCCTGTAGTTTGATAGTTGTGTGTGAACTCTCGATGTCGGCCATTTGCATGCAAGGCTGGTTCCACTGCAGAGGAGAGGAGAGTCCTGACGCTCTGATTGGTGCAGGAGTTGCTAGACAACAGATGTCCAGCCGGCTGGGAGGTGGACTACCTGTGGAGGAGGGAGAGAGTGGAGACTAGAGAGTGAAAGAAAAGTGGAGGTGGAAATTGATGGAGTGAGGGAGTGAGGCTGTTATGTGACAGACATTTACAGCACAGCGAAAAATAAAACCAAGCCTAACATGACTGCCTTTGAATGCACCTTTAAAGCAGTGTTTTGCATGGTGTTTTAATTGCTTCAAAGAGAAACAATTTTGTCATGGAGTATTAATATTCTGTCTCCATAGGCCTAAAACAGCAACAATAATTAATTATCATGATACTAAAATTTTATTTTAACCACAAGTATTCTGCTACAGATAAAAGCAACATATCAAAGCAGCAAGTTGTTTTAGTCGATGTCTGCATTTGGGAGCTCCTCAAAAACTTTAGGGTCGGTTACAAAACATTGCAGACTATATCTGAATAAGAAAGTCAAATTTTCTTGCTGTACATAAACGCTCCATTCCGGAGGACTTCAAATACATCGCAAAAAAAGACAACAAAAATTTAAAAAACTTTTTTGGGGGTGTGTGTGGTGATGTATCTTGTGTGGGATGCCAGATATATTTACAGTACGTAGGAGAAAGGCCGGAGGCTGAAAATATGGACCAGTCTAACTTCAGCAGAGTACTGTATGCTTTCTAGTAATGTGTCTGCTGTAGAGTGCTGTCATGATGAATTATGAAAGTAGAGATATTATATAAGCCAGGGAGGAAGTTGATTTTTTACATACATACAACAAAAGATTGTGACTATTTGTGTCTTTATAAAAGATTATGTATGTATTTTGTATATTATTATCTATACAAACACTTGAATAAATTATAGTAGCCTATGCATAAGGGGAAAAAAAGAGAGAAAAGCATGTCCTTCAACAATGCAATTTGACGCTGTTACACTAAAAAAAGGATTGGTGTATAACCAAAAACAAAAATCTTAAAGTGACAACTAGATTAAGAAACACGGGTTAATAAAATGAAGCGTTTAACTCAGCAAAGGTAAATCAGACTGAGAGAGAGTCAAAGACATTATGTGTCAGTCAGTAACATGGTACGAGGCTAGATGGGGAGATTAGTGACCCTGCTAATATGCCTGTATGATGCATCAGATTTCAAGTATTGAAATCTATGTTTGTTGTACGTGATCCCTGTTAAATAAACTTGTAAATAAAATATAAGGCTCCTGCCAATCATGAAATAGTGGCCAAGTTGCCCTTGTTTCAGGCTCTGCCTGTCAGGATGCCTGTCTTCTTCTCTGCTGTTGTGCTCGTCTGTAAAGCTGGCCGTACACTTCAAACAAAATTGGCGTGTTCTCTCAGGCAACATGGTGGACTTGCGACCACACAAGAGAGCAGCATTGGGGTCCGTTTGTTGCAGCGTGTGCAGTCAGAAGTTTTCACACGGTCTTCTTCATCACCCCTGAAGGTGGTTTACACTAATGTGTTTAATTGAGCTTTACCCTTTGTGTTGGAGTGCAACACAGTTCATCTGCTGTTTATTTACACCTTTGTCACCTCTCCGATTTATAGTGTGTGTGGTGATGTATCTTGTGTGGGATGCCAGATATATTTACAGTACGTAGGAGAAAGGCCGGAGGCTGAAAATATGGACCAGTCTAACTTCAGCAGAGTACTGTATGCTTTCTAGTAATGTGTCTGCTGTAGAATGCTGTCATGATGAATTATGAAAGTAGAGATATTATATAAGCCAGGGAGGAAGTTGATTTTTTACATACATACAACAAAAGATTGTGACTATTTGTGTCTTTATAAAAGATTATGTATGTATTTTGTATATTATGATCTATAAAGCCCCTTGAGGCAAATTTGTGATTTGTGATATTGGGCTGTATAAATAAAATTGTTTTAGTAGATCATGAAACTAACTGGCACACGTCTACCTCTTCCTCCAAACCATCTCCTTTTCTGTTTTATTGTGCTTGTAAGTAACTGTACCAGGGCAGGTTTTAAATCAACGTCTTCCTCCTGTATTTTTAGCTTTAACTGTAGAGCAGCTACATCTCATCCTGTATTTGTCTTGCATTTCACTGTTGGGATCTTATTCTGGCTTCATCTCTTTCTCTGCGACTGATAAACTCCACCCTCTGGTGCAAACAGTCTTTCAGTCACAGTGAACACACTGTACTCTACTGGCATTTTTTTTTAACCGAGAATTTGAGAGCACGCCAAGTCCCATTTCGTTTAAAGTATACTGCTGCCTTTAAGTTTTGTCTGTGTGTGTGCCTGTCGCTTCCTATAGATGCACTACACCGACACAAACAAAGAGATACCTGTATCTATAATGGGAACAAGCGGCCGGGTGTTCTTTGCTGGTCTTGCCTCTGAGCTGCACTGAGTCCACAGTTTCCATAGCATCAAGAACAGCGGAGGAAGGAGACACGGATGAGAGTGAAAAATAGGCGTCCTATTTTTTTTTGTAAAAAAAAGTTGAACCCGCTGCTCTTCTTTCTCTCTCTCTCTCTCTCTCTCTCTCTCTTGCTCTTGCGCTTTGTGTCCCGAGGCAAAGCCGAAATGGGTCGCCTCAACGCCGTGCTGCAACACTCATTATAACGACTGCTGCTCTTACTCAGTTGTTCCGAATCAGAGTCACTGGACTTTGGTGTCTTCTGACAGCGAGATTTGAGAGTCACTTCTTGTTTTAACAAGTCAGATAAAATCTGTCTGGTCTCATAGAGGAGCGATGTCTCTCTGAGAGCTGCCATGTGAGCAGTCTGTCTCTGGTCACATGGACGCAGTACAGTAACCCTAATACCTGCTGTCCTTTCTGTTTCTCCTTGAAGACTGTGTTGTGTTCAGCTCATGGAGTTTGGTGGTTTTGCTGTTGGCAAGCATGCATACAATATAGAGTAACATAAGCTGAATATACAGTATTTAAGTTAAATGTCCACTGCTGAAATAGGTCAACTACCGATCCCTCATGGTGTGTTGAGGTTGAAATAGACATTTTAGTGAGTTTCAGCTCTCATAGTGTGGTTTTTGGCCATAGCAGGCAGCTGTTTTCACTGAAAAAGTTTTAGAAAAACCCATTGTACACTACCTGCTCAGCACCAGACAGCAGACAGACATAGTTAGAAACAAACAGATGAATATAGTGGAGCATTTAGCAGCTAAAAAGCCAGATATTTCTCTCACGAGTTGGTAGAGACCCAAAACAGAGCTAAAAGAGAGTGAATATTGGACTTACAATCACCCGGTGGTCAGATACACGACTCCAAACACGATCGCTATATCAAATTTGTGTGTTTCTTTAGGTGATATGTCAGTGTTCATGGCTTGTTGCACGCTACCTCCAACTTAAGTGCCCAAAAAATCATCAGTTATAGCAGGTTTTATGGTCTGTTTCTGGCTAATCCACTGAATGAAATAGCAGACCAATCAAGGCACTTCATCGTGTGATGGATACAAAAATCCACTAAGGCAGTGACAGTGTTGTCATTTAACAACTCAATTTATTGGCAACCATACTGCGTGAGTCTCGCAGTGAATATTATCACATCACCCAATCCCAGTCTGTTTTAAGAGCAAAGAAATGACAAGAGCAAGAAAAACCTTTTTACTATTAGATTTCGGTTCAGCCTTAAGAGATGTGAAATTACATTTCATTGGTATCCTTGCAAGTATATTTTGTTCTCAGGGCAGCAAAAGGAACCTACAAGCCCCTTGCAGGAGCTCATATTAAACCTGAAGGCCTTTACACACCAGTGACGGATAATGACACCAAAATCAAAACTATTCATAACAGCAGCAATGCGAATTTGGGACAGTTACAACACTTTTTCAATAAAAAGTTTGAATAGATACGCACAGGCAGAGACCAAAACCGGGATCCTATTGACCCAGAGCAGCATCTGGCAGTCTTGTTGTTTAGCCTAAACCACAGACCCCCATTTCATAAGATTATCTATTTAGAGAGTTAGTTTCCTTTTAGCAAAATGCTCTGAGGGAATTTGCTTCTGGTAAACAGTTATACAGTGTATATGTCTAGGGCTTTTATTGTGAAAGGTAATCTGGTCTGCGCTGCCTTGAAAGGAGTAATAAAGTTTGCCGTCTTGGTTCGGACTACGGAGCTTGTGTTGTTCTACACTATAGTGTATGTTTTTAATATGTCCATTCCGCACAACGTGATTGGTTGATGCCTTATTGGTGATGCGAAAGCTCAGAAAAATCAACCTTGTTTTGAAAAAAAAATTGCGTTGCTTTTTCGCCAGATATAATATTCAGGTACTGTGTGAAAGTACTCATGACAAAGACAACAAATTGAAAAAACATATTGACATGAAATCGCATCAAAAACCCGTCCCCGGTGTGCAACGGCCTCGACACCGGAGGTCAACATGAATCCACTGCTGCTGCTTCCTCTGTTTGTTGTCCACTGTTGCCTGCCTGTTTGTGGCACGTCACCAAGCCAAGCTCTATCAGGTCACATTATTTTTGTCAAGCACTTCAGTTCTGATAAGGAAAAGGCCGACACAAAGCCAACACACACACACACACACACACACATACATACAGAAGTGTTGATGTCGAGTACACAAACACACACCGACGCTGACAACGATGCCCAAACACTGCGCTGTGTCCTCTGCTGAGTCAAAACTAACTTGCAGCCAAACTTCATGTTCGATGATTCAGAAAGCCAATCATAAAAGGGAATAATGAAGAGCATTAAAAATAACCTGTCTCTGTTTCTCTCTGTGTTTGTGTCTCCTGTTTTTCTTTCAGATCATCAAAAGCTGGAGAGAGAGGCGAGGATTTGTCGTTTACTGAAGCACCCCAACATCGGTGAGTCCTCGATCTTAAAATACGCACACACACACACACACACACACTGATACAAAACACACACACACACATTTTGTGCAGGTCTCTGGTGAATCCCGCTATGGCAATTCATCTTCTAAACACAGTTATGAGGGAGACAAGTGTGTGTGTGTGTGTGTGTGTGTACACGCAGGTATCTAATGATGATGTATCTATGTGCTCTCCCAGCTGAATCATCAGAAAGCCCTCTCTCTAAACCACTGACCCTTTACACTCTTTCCTCCTCATTATACCTCTGATAGAACCTGTCTCTCCTCTTTTGTTCTTCTCGCACTCATCCGCTCATGCTCTCTTTTCTTCGTTGTCATTATTTCAGGTTTCTTATATCAGTTCTGCACGACAGCTGCCATTCCAGTCGGTTTTGCCAAGATAACCTCTACTCTTATAAAGTTTGAGGACAATTATGATTGAACATTTGGACTCCCTGGATTTGAAATCTTGAAAAATATGTTAAAGGCAATAAAAACATAATAATAACACTTCATTTTACAGGTCCGCAAATTTCATGGTAATTAGGTGATAATTTACGAGTAACCTATTTGAAATTTCTTTGGAATTACTGCTAAATTACCCCAATATTTACCTCAAAATGTATAAAAAATGACTTTATTATAAACATTATTTAATAATTCTATGCTAAAATAGCATATAATGGTTAAAATAGGACCTTTGGGATGGAGAAGCGGCTGTGCGCTGCTCTTCATCGGAGGTGGAAAACCAAAACAAATATTAGACACTTCTTATCAGGCACAAATCTCACCATTGTGTGACTTATTGTCTACACAGATGTAACCTGGTAGCTGATGTAATGATTCAGGAGGTTTTTAAAGAAATTTCAATAAGTTATTTGCTAATTATTATCTATTTACCAGCAGACATGGAAATAAAGCATATCAATTAACTTTGTATTCTTTTCCTGGAAATGTATTAAATAAATTACCAGCTATTGGGAAATAGCGGAATATAATTATTAAATAATGTATTAAATATGTATAATAATTTTGATACATTTTGAGGTAAATGTTGTTGGTTGTTTGGCAGTAATAGAGTCAAATAGACCATAAAGCAGGGTATGCTTTAGGGCGCGTTGTCCGGTCTGGGTGTATTCCCTGTTTTCGTCTTACAACTTTAACTTTTGCACAGTGTGTTTTCAGTTCATGGAAGTTAATATTAACATTTTAGTCACCTAAAAATGTCTTATTCAGTGTTTGGTTGTACTTAGCTCCACCCTCTCGTGCCACTTTGGTTGCAAAAAACCAACATGGCCAAAATGCCGAACTTGAGGCTTCAAACGGCAGTTCACAAACCAATGGGTGACGGCATGGTGACTACGTCCACTTCTTATTTACAGTGTATGGATTTGATTAAATATTCTTTTCTCATCAATGTTCAGCCCTCAGACGTCAGAACAATGACGTACAAATCATTAACCATTTCCCTGATCTAAATGGTACGAGTGTAATTGTGTGAGCACCAGTTTGTTACTGGGGTTTGGGTTCATAAACCAAACTTATATAGCCGAGGCTTTCTTCTCTTTCAATAGCTATGTGTACAGTATAATTTGACTCTGATTATAGGTCTCATTTGAGTCTTAGTTGTTCTCGAATGTTTCACCTAATCACAGTGATTGTGCGGATGGCAACTGTGCTAAGAAACTTGTTCAGAATGTATCCACTTATAATAACAGCATGAATCATCACATTAAGTGGAGGTAGAATATATTATGCATTGCAAACTCATTTTGCTACGTGCTTCACACAGCTACCGTTGTATATTACCACTGTATTTCTGATACACCTGACAACTAACAACCTAACTCTGACACACGGCAGCACAAAGTGAAGTGTAAATAATGAGTAATGGCAGTATTTGTATTGAGGTATTGACTTTCTTTCTGTTTCATTTGTCTCTTTCCTTTTCTGTCCTGTGTTTGTGTTTGTGTTTTTGTTAAATCTCCTCGACAGTACGACTCCATGACAGCATATCAGAAGAGGGTTTCCACTATCTGGTGTTTGATCTGTGAGTAACAGACTCTCGCACTCACACATTCCCTGTCAATTGTAACCAGCCTACCAATTTCACATGTTTTGTCTTGTTTTATTTTCCTTTCTAACTTGTGTATTTGTTCAAGGTTAACACTGTTTATAGAAATATCCTTAGTTCTTATGAAGCTGGATTGAGTTTTTCATTAATCCATTTAAAATGTTGTGTATAAAGTCCTCCCTAATTACTAGTTCAGGATTTACTAAACCAGGTTGCACCATAACATTTAAGGAATGTCTAGTAAAGACTTTACGAGACATTATCTTTATCTTAATCTGAAACATCCGTAGCTCTGTCCTTTATAAACAACCAACTATGTAAACAGGAAGTCACTGCAGCATCACAAGCTGTCTACAGTATAACAGTATAACAGTTTTTGGAGGCCACTGATATGTTAAACGAAACTGACAGTTGCTTGTAAATGTAGGTATTGCTTTGTTTTGTTTATACTGACATACAGTACATGAAAAATATGCAGTTGGAGTGGGTGGGATATACTGTATCCATGGATTTATATTAAGACCTGGATATGGGGTCGCCGCTCAGTCTTGCTTCTAATTTCTTTCGGAGCAGTATATACAGTATTGACAATAAACAGACTATTAACAAAATTGCACAAGTGGAAAATGATATTGCACAGTGAGAATGAAATGAAATTCCACCTGAAAATATTGCACAGTATGAATTACACCAGAGTAGTAATAATGATATTGCACAGTCAGTATACAGTATAGTGCAGTTATTGTTAGTATTTGGTGTATGATAAGATAGATACGTTAGCTTAGTCATTCAGTCTGACGCTTTATAATTTAAGAACTATATTATGTTATTTTGGTCAAATGTAATATAAAATCTTCCAGGTTCACGTCATCATTACACAGCGTTTTGATTAAGTGTCAGGTCAGATGTGTGAACCATATTTCATATTAGCTAACAATACCTCTTTTACTCTTCAACGGGCCAGCAAGCTCACGTTTTGTCACTTAGCTAGCTTAGCTACACATCAGTTACACCTGGTAGTCGGTCGGGTCTAGAAATGAACCCACGAGTTGGGAAACTCTCGCGAGATGGTTAACGTTAGGCATTGATCTTGAATAGTTAAGGTTAGAATAGGTTGTGTGTGTGTGTGTGTGTGTGTGTGTGTGTGTGTGTGTGTGTGTGTGTGTGTGTGTGTGTGTGTGGTGCTACCCGTTTTAATTTAGTAATGCATTAATAATCTCCACTAAAACTAGTTTGAATTTATGAAGAGCTGGTGCAACAACAGGCTCCTGAACTATATCCCCTCTGTGTGGTGGATGGGCATAAGAGTGTGTTTGTAGAAAGCCCATTGGGTAGATCTGTACCCATTAAACCTTATTAAGATATGCACACACACATCCACGCACACACACACACACACATACGCATGCAAGCTTACATGCACTCAAACACACATGATGTGAAACATTAATACATACAAGTACTACTTGGTTTTAGCGAATTGTTTATGGATGTAATGACTATACAGTGTGTGTGTAAGGATGTCTATAAATACATGAGGCATGTGTATGATTGAATCCAGTTAAAAAACAATGAAGTATTGTTCCATCGATGCAGAAAGACAAACATGCACTATGATGTTCTTTCTGTCTCTCCACAGGGTGACAGGAGGAGAGCTGTTCGAGGACATCGTAGCCAGGGAGTACTACAGTGAAGCTGATGCAAGGTAACACACACACACACACACACACACACACACACACTCACTCACACACTGCTGAGCACAGCAACCATTATGCATCTCTGTCTGTAACTGGTGTGGATGTGTATGCTATATTTGTGTGTTTCACATATGGTTTTCTCAGAGGTGTGATACAGCTGCCTTGTCTCTAAAGCATCTCGAAGAGTTATTTATAAAAGTGATTAACGACATATAGCCTGCGGTATTAATCATACACAGCCTACCTCACACTGCCAGCTTTGTGTTGAAATACTTCCTCCCCAGAGAGAGAGAGAGAGAGAGAGAGAGAGAGAGAGAGAAAGAGAAAGGGAAAGGTATTGTGTGTGTATCTGTGTTGTCTTGTCATAGACTCCATATAGCTTTTCTATATAGTGTAATACATTAAATCTTGTGAAAAATGACTTACCGTCATGTGGCTTAATGTCACTCGTCAAGAAAACAGCATCACACATAAGAAGCCTAATTAGAGGGACGTGATGCGTTGTTATGGGACTGTTTCCTCTCCTCTTCCCCTCAATTAATTTCCCTCATCTTCTCTTCTCTGCCTTCTTCTTCTTTTCCTTCTCCATCTCTCCTTCCATTTGTTCCATCACAATCCTGCGCTTGTTCATTACTCTCCCTCCCTCAGCCACTGCATACAGCAGATCCTCGAGAGTGTCCATCACTGCCATGTTAATGGGATCGTCCACAGGGATCTGAAGGTTTGTATGACCGCAGCCACGGCTGCAGTTCAGTCCTGACTCTGTACAACAGATGGCAACATTCAGAAATACCCAGTGACTTCCTTACCCTTTGCATCCACACGCTTTTTTTACAATCTGTTTGATGACCTAAAACCAGGGCTGTCAGAGTTAACGCAATAATACGCAAATTTGTTTTAACGCCACTAATTTCATTAACGTAACTTGTGATTTTTAGGTTATAGCAGGCTCAGTTTTAAGATACTGGCATCATATGAAACTATTAAACCCTAAGGAACCATGTCAAACTAGCTGGCATAGCCATTTTCAAAGGGGTCTCTTGACCTCTGACCTCAAGATATGTGAATGAAAATGGGTTCTCTGGGTACCCACGAGTCTCCCCTTTACAGACATGCCCACTTTATGATAATCACATGCAGTTTAGGGCAAGTCATAGTCAAGACAGCTGTTGTTGCCTGTTGGGCTTGAGTTTGTCATGTTATGATTTGCATATTTTATGCATATTTTTTTATGCTAAATGCAGTACTAGTTGATTTATAACAATAAATATATACATACATTTGCATAAAGCAGCATATTTGCCCACTCCCATGTTGATAAGAGTATTAAATACTTGACAAATCTCCCTTTAAGGTACATTTTGAACAGATAAATAATGTGTGATTAATCGCGATTAACTATTTACATCGATTGACAGCCCTGCCTAAAACTAAAGTCTAGTCTAGTCTAGTCTTCTCATGTGAGAGGAAAAATACCATCTGAAAGATTTGTCACATTATTCCATTCTTCCTTGTAGAAGCACTAAAAGCTTTGAATAACTAATAAGGCTGATTTGACCTCAGCTTTGAATTTGGCTGCAATTCTGGTGTGCAGAATAAGATTCAAACCCACCAAACTGCAGAGACTCAGGATGCTTGGCTCCTACATTGTTGCATTAGAATAAAATATTCTGAGCTTAATAACTGTCCTGTCAGTGTCAAGAATAAGGATCCTCCTCTAATACTACCCCTGATGTTGCAGAGAGCATGCCGGCATCTTTATGTGTGCGTGTGTGATTGTGTAGTACTCAGAGTGTAGCGTTACGGTGACAGGAATGGGAGCAATCACAAGCCAGAACCTCAGGAATGATCACCATTTGCATAATTATGTAAAAATTATGTTGAGATGTGAAAGAGTTTCCAAGGTCATGAATATTCTAATGCTAGTCTGTATTCTCATTACCTCCCAAGAGTGTTTTTATGTGGAGATATAGCAAGGGAGCTCTCTTGAAAATGTTCAAATGTGAACATGTAACTGTACCGTAAGAGTAAGAATATAATCAGAATATCCACGACGGTTCACGAGATGTCCAATCTGTGGACTTTATTAGGGGGAGACGTCCTTTTCTGGAGTGATTTTAAGTCTTCAGACGCTTCATAATCAGGAGGATTTATTCATCATTATGTAAATGATTATGGAGATGTTGTCCAGTTGTCAGTTAGTGTGCTGTTGAGTCATATGTCTGCCATAAACTGACTGCTCACAGGCTGTCTGCGAGAGTCTCTAAATGTTAGCAAATGTATTATTCATTTGAGCACACTGTCTAACTGGCCTTAGGTTAGCAAAGACCTTTCTGCACCTGTGTCCATGTGTGTGTGTTTGAAAGTGTGTGTGCTTGCTGGGGGCTCACATATATTTATGATTGTGCTAAACTGTGTTAGAGTGCGCTGTGTGTTTGTCGTTACCCATATGTGGCTGAGTCACTTGTTTTTACACCCACGTCTCCTGTTACACCACACCTCCCTCCTGTATCCTTCTCCCTGCAGTGTGCACTTTGTTCCCACTCATGGATTTTTAACAGTGGATTGGTGCTATTGTGGACGAGCGCATCGTGTCTGCCACCAATTCACTCTCTCAGAATCCATGAGACTTGGGGAGCAAGTCCACAGCTCCAGTGTGGAAAATGTCCTTTGTCACGTAGAGATTTGGTCCCGTGCACATTTATGTTTCTCTGTCATTTGTGTGGCAGAAAGGGAGTTGCCTCAGACACTGATTTAAGAGCAGTTTAGCATCGTTGACCCCTAATAGTTTGGATTAGGATTTGGTTTGGCTAATCTGATTTTAGATCTGTGTCTGTGGGCGGCTTGTTCCCAGAGCGTGTGACCTCTCACCTCTAACCTGTTTGACTCCGCCCCCCCCAGCCTGAGAACCTTCTATTGGCCAGTAAGCTGAAGGGGGCGGCGGTCAAGTTGGCTGACTTTGGGCTGGCTATCGAGGTGCAGGGGGACCAGCAGGCATGGTTTGGTGAGTATTCATCCATCCATTTTTCAACCTGAATCAGTTGGTCAATCAAGCAACCAACCAACCAGTCAATCAATCAATCACTCATTTAGTTAGTTGAGAAACAGCCTAGTCACTGAATTGCCCACTCCTGCCTACCATTCCACATCTCCTGCCTCCCTCCATATCACTCCTCCAGGTTTTGCCGGCACCCCGGGATACTTGTCTCCGGAGGTTCTGAGGAAAGACCCATATGGGAAGCCAGTGGACATGTGGGCTTGTGGTAAATAGCATTCAAATTCTCTTACTGCAACTGTTTGAATTAAAGCCTCAGTCTATTGTCAGGTGTGTGCAGAAGACTGTTCTACACCAACACTGCAGCTTCATGTTGTTTCAAGTGTTTAATAGTGGTGATTTCCAATATACAGTACTGTAGTTTATTGGTATTTTCTGTTAACATGCTCAATTTATCATGTCACTTCTTCCCAGGTGTGATTTTATACATCCTGCTGGTGGGCTACCCTCCCTTCTGGGATGAGGACCAGCACCGCCTTTACCAACAAATCAAGGCCGGGGCCTATGATGTAAGCGCTCACACACACATACGGAACAAAGTAGCGCTGTCAATGAAAAAAAAATTAAGTGTGAACAAATGAAAACTAACATATCATATGTTTGAATTAATTCAAACACAGCCCACATAGCCCAATCCTAAAATACATTGTAGAACTGATGTGCTTCTGTTCTTTTGCTAACAGGCAACGATATGTTGTCATGGTAATGTTACTGTAACGCCACTATAAACTTGTAATTACTGAATTAAAACTACTTTTGGGATGTGGATAAAGCAAGAACACGGGGACAGCTTCCTCAGTGTGACTTGGTCCTCTTTTACTGTCCATCTCTACAGTAGGACAGTTGAACGCTGACAACATACGTGATATATCACCTCATCATCATATCACTCCGACCTTAACCATTACCAAAGTTACAGGCACGATGCAACATGTTATGTAATCCCTTTAGGAACATATTAGAATCGTTAGCGTGATGCAAAGACATGGAAAAATAGGGTTCAGGTTGAAAAATACTACAGTTACCTTTTAAAATCTGTACTGAACAATAGGCTACCATAGATGACCAGGGTCAATTGTCTTTCCTACTAATTTCCTCAGCTGGGTGTATCAATTCAGTGAAAATTATGTTAAAATAAAGTGAATACATACATTTATGCTATTTTAGATTCTCTCTTTTCCTCAGAGGATGGTTGTTTTACTAATTTTCTGTATGTTCACTTGTGTTTTCAAGTATTTTGTTCCTCCTCCCCTTTGCCTTGCTAAAATAAAGAATATCTGATCACGATAATGACGCTATATTTTGTCCCCTATTAGCTTTGTCTGTTATAAACAAGCGTTTGACACTGTTTTGTTTTTTGACAGTTCCCGTCCCCAGAGTGGGACACTGTAACTCCTGAGGCCAAAGATCTGATCAACAAGATGCTAACCATCAACCCCAGTAAACGCATCACTGCCGCAGAGGCCCTCAAACATCCCTGGATCTGCGTATGTGGCACACACACACACACACACACACACACACACACACACACACACACACACACACACACACACACACACACACACACACAAACAGCAGAGATGCAGAAACACACGTAAACTGATCTACAGATGCAGACACAGAAATAAAGACCCACACACTGATAATGATAAACTTTTATAGGTAACCTAGGTATGCCTCAGTAGCTTCAGTCGTGCCATCAGATCCAACTTGTACGAACACACACCGTCTCATTGCCCGCACATGCACATGCATACATTCCTCCCATCCATTGTTTCCATCCTCTCTTAATCCTCAAATCCTCTCATCTTCTTCCTGCAGCAACGGTCCACTGTAGCCTCCATGATGCACAGGCAGGAGACTGTGGAGTGCCTGAAGAAATTCAACGCCAGGAGGAAACTCAAGGTGAGACGTCTGGCAATCCTTCATGTTTCTATTTATACAGAACAATCCATCCGGCCATCTTTCTTTCTCTCTCCCCCCCTCTCTCTCTCTCTCTCTGTCTTCTCACTCTACACTTTACAGAGTAACTTAGAAATGATGAGTTGTTCTCTAAAACCTTCAAGTTGCCCTTTTGATGTGCTCCTCTTTCTTGCTTTGACCTTATAATCAATCTTCCTATTTCTGTCTCTTCTTTCCTTCCCTCTTTCTTTCTTTCCTTCCTTCCTTCCTTCCTTCCATCATCATTACTTCCTTCTTTCCTTCTTTTCTATCACTACAGGGAGCCATATTGACCACTTTGCTGGTCACAAGAAACTTCTCAGGTATGTCTCTCTCAGCCTGGTGTCCAAGACCTGGTTACTCAAACATAACTTATAAACTAAAAGCATTTATCTTAAAGAAACAGGAGGCTTGAAATACTTCTCAGTCTTTAATATTGGAGGTAGTTTGGTTAGGTTCGCTATGAAAAATGCATCTTCTAGACACAAGCAAAACAGAACAGAGGGACTACAAAGAAGTTAAGCCAATCTTTAAGTTTAATATAGAATAGAGGCTTTTAAACCTATTTTTTTAATGCCTTCGGTTTGTTTTTCTATAGAACAAAGGTGCGACTGGTAAACAGAGCCATCTCTCTTTATCCCTCTAGCTGTTGCTCTTTCACTTTATCTCGATTTTGCACTCTTATCATACCTTTTTGCATGCTTTTCCTTTGACCTATCTCTATTTTCTCACGCTCTTACTAGCCTGCTTTCTCTCTTCATTCTACAGTAAAAATGCATTAGTGCATCTGTGACTCTTTTTATTCATCATTTTCTTCCTTTTTCAAATTTCTTTCCTTCTTTTGTTTGGATTGTGGTTTCCATTTGAGGTAAGATTTTTTGGAATGACAGGGAAACATGCGGGGTTGGGCCCAACTAAATAGTTGTGATGTTTAGGCCTTACTTACTCTTTTAATAGCCAGTTCAACACTTCATTTTACAGGTCCGCAAATTTCATGGTAATTAGGGGATAATTAGCAAGTAACCTATTTGAAATTTCTTTGGAATTACTACCAAATTACCCCAATATTTACCTCAAAATTGATCGAAAATTACTTTATCATTAACATTATTTAATAATTATATGCTGAAATAGCATATTATCATTGAAATAGGTAAATATTGGGGTGATTTGACAGTAATTCCAAAGAAATTTCAAATAGATTACTTGCTAATTATCCCCAATTACCATGAAATGTATGGACCTGTAAAATGAAGTGTTACCCCAGTCACATATGCATGAAGATAAGGTGTTCAAAAGAATAAAATTGAAGCTCAACGCTTGCAAAAGTGCTAATATGAGATCAGAATGAAATTTAGACAAGGATGCAGCATGCATTTTGAAATGCAATCTAGTGTTTGGATTATTTTTCTACCATGACAAATACAATGAGGAGTGGTGGGATTGTATGTGTGTGGGTGCTAGTGGATAAGTGCATGTGTATGTGTGCAAATGTCAATTTAAGAATGCTGTGTGGGTCTGTAAGAGATAGTTAGATTACCCCTTTCATCACCCTTGCTAAATACGCACCCAATCAACCACCCACCCTTCAGCCCTTCACATGTGAATTAGTATGTAGTAGGAGAACAACCTTGCATAAATGAAGTTGCCATTCTGAGCATCTGTTGCATTGCATTATGGATCTTGCAGATGGATTTTGCACCTGGAGTTTGAAGATAAGCACAGTTGACTGATATGCTTGCTGCATGTTAGTGTAGCCTCAGGCTCAGGACTGTTTGTGAACTCTCATGCTGATGTGTTGTCTCTTTCTTTCCTTCTACAGCAGCCAAGAGTTTGCTGAACAAGAAAGCGGATGGCGTTAAGGTGAGTTGCTTTGCACAGTGAAGACAAATGCTTTGTTACTTGAATTAGTTTGCTGAAACGTTCAGTGTCCGAGGAGCCTTCTGGATTATTATTATGCACTGTGCATTTAACAACGTCATCATTCAGGGACAGTCACTCCAAGCAGTGGTCAATGGCTGTTGTTTCTTAGCTTGATCTCACAGTTCCTTCAGTAGATGGTTGGACCAGTACGGTACATATCTACATTCATATGGATAGAAAGTTTAAAGTTGGTGGAGGGTTTGTTTTATTATTGGTCGACCATCGAATTAATGTTTTTTTACCTGTTACTTCGTTATCGGACAGTGTGGTAAGGCTGTCACGGTGATGAAATTAAATAATGTTGTGAAAACACCAGTGTTACCGATTACACCGGACATTTTAAAAGAAAAGATGACGGTTAATATATGCAGAGTGCTTACTTTGATCTTTAACGTCGGATGGCTGTGTGTCTGGCCTCTCCGGTCAAACTTTCGTTACGCCGCTGTGCAGCGAACAACGGCTGTGAATGCTCCGTTCTCCGCACGGTGATTGCCTCATTTATGGTTTCCTCATAGCACTGAGTTTAAATCTGAAATATTGCCAAATAAGCAGTTTTGCTTTTTGCTTTAACGCCAAATCCTCCGCCATCGTCTCGCCATATTTACTTTCAGTTTGTAGCGTCCGTCGTCCGACTATGTATTGATAACACGGCGCTGATACGCGGAAATGAAATAAATGGGTTTTATTTCTTTAAAAAAGCGACACGACGGTGGAGGCGTTGGGCAAGTAATATAAAGGGTGTATGCCTGAACACCGTGTAAATGGCCTGTCACAAAGAATGCGGCAACGGCATCACTGCGCTCTGAAACCCTTTATTTCCAATGGCTTGCGAGGCGCAGCGGTTCAACCGTTTGAACTTTGGGCACAGTGCACTGTGATGTGCACTGAACCCAGTGGCGAGCGCAGCGCTAAATACAATATATTTACTTTGAGTTGTTAACATCTGTAGGCTATGACAATAAAGTAGAATAAATAAAATCTTAGTTTGAGCAGTTTACGGATAAATGTTTGTACCGGTAGTCGCACGTAACTTACTGTATATTGGATCGTGTTCCATGACGAACACAAAACGGCGTTGCACGTCGTCAGTAAGAGCAGCTAGTTAAGACGGCATCGATGCAGGCTCGCTGTTGGAGGGTTTTATAACCTACTTCTACTCCTCACTGATTGGTTTGGGATGGCACTTAGTATGGTGGACCCTTCCCACAAACATGCAAACGAAGTGGAAGCTGGTAGGGAGCCAGATTGGAATTGGGCCTTGGTTTTAGAAACATTAGCTGTTTCCCTTTGACTATTACTTTTAATATTTGTTGTCTACCTTCAGCACAGCCTAGTTTAACTGACCTCTTGTGCTTCTGCTCCAGTCTAAAGTGGAGCTTTCCTCAATACATCTACCTTCTTGACGAAATACGGTACACAGATTTCATTACGAGGTCTAACACTCAGTAGCATCACATCTTTGGGACACTTGAGTTGGGATGATCTCTTTGGAGAATGGACCGTAGCCGGAGTGTGCGTATGTATGCGTGTGTGTGCACAAATGTGTGTCTGAAAAGTGTGTATGTGTGTCATGTCCCCTCTACACTGCCCCCCTTGCAGGTCAACAACAAAGCCAACACAGTGACCAGTCCTAAAGAAACTGGCCCTGCCCCTGCGCTGGTATAAACACACAACTTCTCCTACACCTGCACCTTCATCCACAAAACCTCTAACACCTCACACCCTGCTGTGGAGGAGGTACAGGTTCACCCTTTCACACGGGCTCAGATCATTTCCTGTTTGATCTCAGCCTTGCTTGATGAGATTTAAATTCTTAACCAGGTGTATAAGAATAAAGAAACGGGTGAAGTAGCTCAACTTTAGGCTATCCCTGAATGAAATAGTGTGTAGAAGCTTTTATGGCTGCGCAGCATATTTGATGAAAAATAAACTATTCATAATTCAGATTGATGTGTTAGTTTAAATCTGTCGTTAGGGGCAACCTCTACCTCAACCCTCCCCATCTCTCCTTACCATCTTTTCCTCTGCAAGAACCCCTCCTCTCTCCTTCTTTACTACACCATGCATGTGCTCCTTTCATTTCCCCAAAATGGGTAACACTTTATAACAACCATCATTTATAAATGGTAAATTGATAGTTAATTAAACTTAGTTAATAGTTATTTTACTGTTAACAAACAATGAAATGATAATTAATAATGTTTAATAATTATTAGTAATGCTTTAAATTCTGTTATTGTATTATTAGTTTGTATAATATGAACAAATTAGCTGATAAATTGTATATTGTATCATAGCTGATAGGAGATGATAACAATTACATTACATTAGTAAAGTATGTATTAACAGTTAAAGTGTCTTAAAGGTTCACAAATAATTTCATAATCATTAATAATACGTATTATAGTATATAAAATGTTAGAATGTGTGCAACAATAAACTGTTTATTTAATTATACTATGACTAATGAAATTCTATCAATTTACTATTAATAAATGATGGTTATTATGAAGTGTTACCATGAAGGGTACTTTAGTGCTATCAGTTCTGTAGTAGTGAGGATGTGTTATGTTGGGTTTGCTGCTCGTAAGTAGTCTGTCTGTGCATGGCTGGAGTGTGAGGAGGTCGCCTCCTCAGGATCATTATGATGTTACATCCCCGAGTGATTTGGCTTTCGCTCATTGGCTTGCGCATGGTGTCTGCTGACTGGCTGTCTACGTCAGCCCACATGACTGTTGCTCTGCATGATGTCAAAGGCTTTCTGTCCCCCCATTTGCTGTCGAGACGATTACGCATGAACACGGGCACATGGCGTCTCTCTCTCTTTCTCTATCCTCCTTTCTCTCTTTATCATCATGTAGGCCTTCACACACACACACACACACACACACACACACACACACACACACACACAGACAGATGCAGGCTGCTGATGTTATAATCTAGTGTAATCGGGGTGAGTGATTAGAAGGACTGAGCTGGGCATCAGGATCGATTCCACAAAAGCCCAGACATCTGATTACCAAGACAGGACACGGTAGTGGGCTGACAGGAGAAAAGCAGACACACACACAAAAGACACTGAGCATCAATGTCATGCAGGAAGGGAGATAAAAGCATGAAGAAAGAAAAACAAGTGGGCACAGACAGTTGAAGAAGGCTTTATTTGTAATTATATTATAGATTGTTATATTAGATAGATAGATGGGTGGATAGATAGGTAGGAAGGTAGTTAGGTAGATACATATATAGGTACGTAGATAGATAGATAGATAGATAGATAGATAGATAGATAGATAGATAGGTAGATAGGTAGATGGATAGACGGATAAATAGACAGGTAGGTAGATTAGGCAGATAGATAGATAGAAAGATAGAGAGATAGAGAGATAGAGAGATAGATAGATAGATAGATTCAAATCCTGAAAATACATAAACACATTTCCTTAACAGTTTCTGTGCCATCATACCTTTTATGTCCTTCTATAGTTATTTCTTCCCACAAGTTCTCTGTCATTTGTTCTCTTTAGGAACCACAGACAACTGTGATCCACAACCCCGTGGATGGAAATAAGGTATTTTCATTGTTAGTTGCATTTATTGATGTCAAAGCTGTTTGCTCCTCTACTTTAGGCCTTTTTCTCATTTCACAATTTCAATTAATAACAATAATATATCCCCCCACCACCTGTAAAAAGCCCTTATCTTGTGCTGTTATATAATCAACTGTTATAAAATTACATTCGTCGGGGCATCCTGGTGGCCTAGAGGTTTAAGACCCTAACCATGTAATCTGATTTAAGCCCAGCCGGGGACTTTTGTCGCATGTCATCCCTCCTCTCTCGTCTATTGTTTCCTGTCAGCTTTATTGCAATGAAAAAAAAAAAAACTTAATATAGCAAAATCTGAGTAAACATTTGATTTCAACACTCATTGATATCACAAACACGAATTGTACTATATCATTATCGCTGCATGTAAATTATAACACATGTAGGTTGTCATTTTTTGTCAGGAGTCCATTGAGAGTGCCAACACCACCATTGAGGATGAGGATGTAAAAGGTAGGGAAACTTGTGTTTTTGTCTCATTTACCTACTCTCCCAGTGCTCACCTACGCTGTGTCGGTCCTCCCCGTTTCCAATCACTGTTCACCCCTTGATATGTTTTTCTTCATTCTGTTTTGCAACGCAGTTAAAATGCACAAGATAACAACTGCTACCTCCCCACCCCCTTTTGCTGTCAACTCCTCTTGCGAAATGCTGTCCGCCCTGTTCTTTTTCTGTCCTGCCCTCCCTCGCATCCTCAAGTTTCTCCTATCTTATGTCTGAGGAAAAAAACGCCTGCTTTTTCAGTTTTTTTGCATACCTTTTTATGTTTTCAGTTTCACTAAATGTCTCTCTTTTCTACTTTTTTCTTCCCTTTCTTATGTTTGGTTGAAAATATCCTTTTTTCCCCCCATAATTCCTATCCTGCCTTTGTCCATTCATACATATATACATGCATATGTATGCCCTTATCTTTGTTGCATCCCCCACTCAACACACACGTGACACCCAATCACACACCCATCCATACAACCGCTGACAGCCCTTCGTCTGGGCAGCTTAGTGAGCGGTATCTTGAGCTCTAAGAGCCGTTCCTCACAGATGTCTGAATCAAGACAGACTCCCACCTCCTCATTTCAGAGTAAGTCCCTCCACTGTGGGGAGAGGGGGGTGCCCTGTTTTGTTCCCCTCCTGCTACCCACCCATCACTGGAGGAAAGTGATCTCTCTCTATGTAAAGTGTCTCAAATCCCGTGTTCCTGATGTTGAAATAATTCCCTCGGCTTAGATGAGTGGGTGTTTGATACAGTTTATGGTTTGAGATTTTTCGTTCTTAGAATAATGCGCTGACTATCCTTTCTCCAGTGAAATAAATCCTCTGTTTTTTGACCCCTAAATATCTGCTCCTTCCATCCGATTTACTCTTCTATATTTGAATTGGAAGACGATGCTCTCTCCTCCTGCTGTGTATTTGTGTCTTGTAGACACAGATGCTCTTCTCACTCCTCTATTTGCCCTCTGTTCCGACTTACCCAAACATTGACTCACACAGTAAAAAGCTGACTCACATACACACGCAGCTTATGGCTGTGAAGGCAATGGAGCTGAAGTACTGATTTATACATTTCTTTACAATATAACGTGTCTTTTTGTTGCACAAATTAAGTATTTGTTTTAATATTCCCCAGCCTGCACCAATAACAATAAAGGTAACTGTCAACATTACTTAGTTAAAACTGCTTTTGTAGCAAATACTTGCATCTGAGCATTTGTTTTTGTTTATTTTGAGCTTTGTTGGGTGAAAGGAATCGTGTCATCTTGCATTTTCCTGCCTGATATCACTATTAGTCATGGGAGGCATTCTTGTTGTTTTGTAACTCAGATATAAAGTAACAATATTTTGTGAAATACTTTTTGTTGAGTGCCTTCCATTTCTAATACCTTTGAGATCCTGCTAATTCGTAGACTAGAACCCATTGAAGCTGATTTGATGTCCGATTTCCTTTATCTGCCCTTAGACTGACATTTGCCTGAAATTCAGTAACAACTAGCAATTTTTACATCAGTTTGTGTAGATGATGATGTTCTGTGATCTTGTGTTGTAGCTCGCAAACAGGAGATTATCAAAGTCACTGAGCAGCTGATTGAGTCTATCAACAATGGAGACTTTGAGTCCTATGCGTAAGTTTCTTTCTCTCTACATTTGGCTATACTGATTTGCTTATGTCCTTTGCTGATCCTATATTCTTTTTTTTTGTGTGAAACAGGAAGATTTGTGATCCTGGTCTAACTTCCTTTGAGCCTGAGGCCCTGGGCAACCTGGTGGAAGGACATGACTTCCATCGCTTTTACTTTGAGAATGGTAAAACATTAACCACTTTGACAAAAAAAAAAATGTTAGCAGCATCATCAGGGCAGTTGTATGTGACCTGAAACTGTCACATTTTATAAAATAGATAAATAAAATAGCTAACTAGAGTACCAACAGAATCGTCCAGTTGAGAGTGAATTAGTCACAATGTTTACTCATGCTACTGTTGTCCAGAGCTGTTGAAATGTGTAGTAACTGTGGGTCTGGGGTTGCTCCAAAAGGTGCAAGTATTCAGCTGGCTCCATACTTAAACTAGAGAAAGAGAATTTGGCCAGATATTAACGGTTGTGTATTATTCATTCACTTCAGTTTGTTGTTGCTGAAGTTTTTCCAGCTGCTCTGGAGATTTTAAACAAGATAGATTTATTATAACCATGCTTGCTTACATTGGCATGATGTGCTGAATGATCTAATGCATCAGTTGTTTAGTCTTAAGCACCGTGGGGGACAACGTCCTCAGTGAGGAGAACTACTTGTTTGCTCAATTTAATGCCCTGGCAAACAGATACACTGCACCAACAATACACACTATTAATTCATGACAAAATGAAGTATAACTATAGAAGCCAGCATGTCTACTAAAATCACTAATTCTTTCAGTGAGGTTTTGTCCCACAATCAGGGTCTGAAATTTACTTTTTTTACTGCCTGCCACTGTGGCGCCCTTGAACGCCTCACAATAATAACTCAATGGCCCCTCTGTTAACGTTCGTATATCCGTTATTTATCCAAACAGGACTATGCTGCCCACCGGCTGCTAACAGCTAATGTTACTAACTCTCTTCCTGCTGATTTCAACACAGATCTTTTGGTCATAATGAATGAACAAATGAATAATTATCAGGGAAAAAAATAAGCTGCGTCCCCTCAGGTTTAGTAGCGTCATGCTGTAGAGCGTTTTTTTTTCTCTCCACCATGGCACCATGGCTCAAAACAAACTGAGACATGATACATATCCTGCATGCGTCATTGGGCATGTGGGGCCGTGGGAAAGCATCAATATAAGAGGAATTGATAGTCATGGAAGCATGAAAAGCCAAGGAATTAGACAAGTAAGAACCCGTTCTTAATGAGAACTGATTCTCTATTCCCATCTTTTGCACTTTCCCTGTCTGTCAATGTGGCAGATGACCTGACGATTTTATCTTTCACTGCCAACAATTTACCGGCATTTGGTGATTTCAGACGCTTCCCACAGTATAATATGCAGGCAGAACATCAACAACTGTAACAGACAAGGTAACTAGGGAAACACTGATTGACATTTTACACCATTTTCTGACAATTTATAGACCAAACAACTAGTTGATTAAAAAATTGACAGATTAATCGACAATGAAAATAATCATATATGTAAAATGCATGCATCATGACATTGCACCTTGAACTTTGACCCTCTTGATCATATATCCACTGTGCAGAGGATTGTAGGTCAGAATAGCCAGAAAAGCATGTTGGCTTGCATACTGCAAAATACGACCAGATGTCATAGGGCATCCTGGTACTTTTGGCATACTGCATTTGAAATACTATGTATTGGGACACACTAAATCTTTTTTTCTGGCATACTAAATGGTATGGTAGTATGGGTATTGGAACACAGTGCAGGTGTGCAGGGAACTCACTGAGATAACCTAGTGGGCAGATGAGGTAGAGCCAGACCTGGAAACACACACATGATGTACAGAGAAAAACAAAATATCTAACCTTCTTCATGGCAATCAAAATCAATTAGCAGGGTTCAAACAATATACCATACAAAAAACTGTATTGATATAGATATTTAGTAAATAAGGAAGAGCCCCAACACAGTGAAAGTGGTATGAAAGAGAGTGTATATAGTGTATTAGTGCGTAGGGGTTAAATTGTTTGTTCTATATCAATATTCAGTCCTATCAGTTTACAGTTCATGTTTGCTGGTACACTACAAGGGCATGGCCGTGGTTATGGACTAACCTTGGAGCAAAAAATCACTAATGAATGACTGCTATAAATGGCAGAGTGTCCTCAGTCAGGGTAAAAATAGTTCAGATAAACCAGATATGTCCTAGAAACCTCAATCACTTGGCGAGCCTGTGCTTGTCCACTTTCCAACATCAACATATGGAGACTTTTAGTTCCTCTCGTTTTCACATCAGTTAGTAGACCCTTGGTAGTAAAGTAGGGTCAGTGTTTTGTTTTTGAACAATCATGCAGCTGTATTATAATTTCCCAAATCCAAGTGATTTATGTAATAGTATATAATGATATCCATTATGTTCATTTAATATGTGTTATTAAATGGCATTTCCTTCCTGTAATCAGCCATTTTGTCTCCCGTCCAGCTCTCTCCAAAGGGAACAAGCCAGTGCACACCATCCTCTTGAACCCACACGTGCACCTAATTGGGGAAAATGCAGCGTGTATTGCCTATATTCGACTGACCCAGTACATGGATACCAGCGGCATGCCCCGCACCATGCAGTCTGAGGAGACCCGTGTGTGGCACCGCCGCGACGGCAAGTGGCAGAACATCCACTTCCACCGTTCGGGCTCGCCCAGCATCCCCTCCCAGTAAGAGACAGTAAGAAACACACAGCAGAAAGCTTGATTGAAGAGAAAGAAAGAGAAAGAGTGACCTCCAGTGGTTAAAATGTTCTTCTGACCACACCCAACCACATCTATCAATTAGTGGTGAAATGTGCAACAGTCTTGAAACTTTCATCCAGAGAGGGCAGTGAAATGCTATAAAGAGTGGCATTATATGAATGAGTGATATACACTCACCGGCCACTTTATTAGGTACACTTTGCTAGTACCGGTGGTTTTCATCTGCTTCAAGGTTGGACGTGTTGTGCGTTCAGAGATGGTATTCTGCATACCTTGGTTGTAACGAGTGGTTATTTGAGTTACTGTTGCCTTTCTATCATCTCGAACCACTCTGCCCATTCTCCTCTGACCTCTGACATCAACAAGGCATTTACGTCCACACAACTGCCGCTCACTGGATATTTTCTCTTTTTCGAACCATTCTCTGTAAACCCTAGAGATGGTTGTGTGTGAAAATCCCAGTAGATCAGCAGTTTTTTAAAATACTCAGACCAGCCCGTCTGGCACCAACAACCATGCCACGTTCAAAGTCACTTAAATCCCCTTTCTTCCCCATTCTGATGCTCGGTTTGAACTTCAGCAAGTCGTCTTCACCACCTCTAGATGCCTAAATGCATTGAGTTGCTGCCATGTGATTGGCTGATTGGCTATTTGTGTTAACAAGCAATTGAACAGGTGTACCTAATAAAGTGGCCGGTGAGTGTATATTATACACATAACACACTCCTGTCTATCTATATGACAACATGAAATACAGCAAATTGGAATGTACGAGAATGGTCTTGATGTAAGAATTTGCCGTCAGCAGCTGTTTGCATTTGTAAACATCATTTCACGATTATAGCAGATGAATTGGATGTAGCCTACATGCAAAGATAAAAACCTAAGTGATATCAAGTTGAAATGTCATTAAAGAATGCGGTTAGAACAGCGCTCAATACGAGGCGCGACACAAACGGTGAATGGCAGGAAGTTTGATCATCTTAAATAACTACAACGGATGAATACAAAAGAAACAGTTACATTCGTGTAGAGTCCTGCCATGGTTTGAGATTATTCCAACTGTGTGTCACGCCTCTTTTGTGTTGCGATTGCCAAAAAACACTTCCGCCAAGGATACACAAGTGTATCCTTACTTATAGCTCCTCTGGCAAGCCTCCTCGATCCTTGAGATGCATTTTTAGGAATTGGATCGCAGCTTAGATCGCTGAGAGCTGAGATCGAAAAAACAAACAAACACAAAATCTGAAAATGAGAAGCAGCTACTGTCATTGCTTTGTGTACCCTATAGATTCACATTTCTGTTCTCTCTCTCTCTCTCTCTCTCTCTCTCTTTTTTTGCAGTTAATGGAATATCAACATGTGGTCAAAAAATAAAAAATAAAAAATCCCATCAGCAAATCTTGTAGGGCAGCCAACTAGCCAACCCATGACTGCTCTCTGACCTTTGACCCTCCTATAAGGACACGACATCGCAGGATACAAGTATTAATACATTTTACTGTTACGGCATTTTATTAATGGACATCATTCGAAACCACCACCGGGTGGCTGCACACCGTATTTGGACATTATGAAACAAGCATATTGACATTTTTTTCGTTTGTTTTTTAAGATGTTTTGGTATGCATTTTAAATATAAAATAGAGATGTTTAAAAATCTACTACTGTAACCTCTCCCAAAAATTAGTTCAGTATTTTTATGTGTATTTATGTGTGTGCAATACAGAAACATTTGGAAGATCAGAATGTTAAAATTGAGCTTGCTTTAGTTCTGGTGATGTATATACATTGTGATTGTTGATAAAAACAAACATTTGAAATTGCTATTCTTGCTATCAGAGGAATTAAGAGTTTACGTAAAATCCAGTTTATGAGCTACATTTATGTTTGCTATGAGCTAAGTCATACTGTTTGAATTGTCCGATTTCAACCTATAATACTAATTTAAATGTAAAGAAAAGCAGAGCAGCTTACACTTTGCATCGAGATATGTTTGCCTTTATATCAGTGAAATAAGAAATAAGAGAATGTAGCATATATGTAATATATGAAAATTCAAGACTATTGTGTAGTGCATGGGGGGGAATATTGTAAGTAAGATCATATGAAACTATAATATCTTCTGTTTGATTTGTGAATCACTGACTTGTTTGTTTGCGTTTGTTAATGTTGTGCATCCGTCCTGTCCCAAATGTTTCTAATGTCCTCCAGTATCATAGAACTGTTGTAAAAACAATAACACAGTTATGGTTAACATCCAGCGTAAATATCAAAAGCTCATATCTAAGAGGAGGAAAAATAATCTCCTGGTTGCTGAGGCACCCCTTACATTTTGTATAAAAATGAGAAGAAAACAAACTCATTTTTCATAATGTTTGTACTTGTATTGTATGACTGTGTGTAGGGTTTCTGTTATTTTATTCTTGTCATTTCCAGTGTGTTACTTAGCCAATTGCACAGATAAGGTGGAGATGATGAAGATGGCACAAAGGCACTATAGTCTCTACCTTCAGTCTGGTTAAGTGTTAACCTGACGGTTGGGCTAATATGTCTGGAAGCGTCGTAAAAGCATTGGATTGAAGAACGTTGCAGTCAGACGAGGATGGTAAGACAGCAGGGAAGGTGTCGAATGAGAGCTGGACTGTAATAAATGTTGGGATGTCTTCCTTGATGATCAGTGCTTCTACCAGCCAGTGGCTTCCTTACCACTGCAGGACAATGCCAGTGTCTTCGTCATCCTTACTGTTTGCTCTTTTCAATTGGTTGGTCTCTTCTTTTGTAAGGGGAAAATATGATAAACATTTCTTTTGACGAAACGTATGATGTCAATGCAATGCACCACTCCTTATATGGTGTGAAACTGTTGCCAGCACGGCAATAGATGGCTTAACATGTTTAAGAAATAAATAAATCAGCTAAAAGGTGTGATAATGAATGAGTTTTACCTTGTTTTGTGTTGCTGGTTGATCATTGTTGCCCTAGTGCGGAGGGATATTGCATACAGTGCAGCCTAGTTTAACAGTTTGATTGGAGTTTTGCGAGCAGTGGTTGACAGTCGTGTCTAGAAGGTAACACGCAAATTGTGAAAACTTGCAAAAACGTGAAAAAACTAAAAAGACAGCCTATCCTAACCTTAACCATTCGAGGTCAATGCCTAACCTTAACTGATTGAGTCTATCAACAATGGAGACTTTGAGTCCTATATGTAAGTTCCTTTCTCTCTACATTTGGCTATCCTTATTTGCTTATGTCCTTTGCTGATCCTATATTATTTTTTTTTGTGTGAAACAGGAAGATTTGTGATCCTGGTCTAACTTCTTTTGAGTCTGAGGCCCTGTGCAACCTAGTGGAAGGACATGACTTCCATGGCTTTTACTTTGAGAATGGTAAAACATTAACCACTTTGACAAAAAAAAACTAAACAATTTTAGCAGCATCATCAGGCCAGTTGTATGTGACCTGAAACTGTCACATTTTATAAAATAGATAAATAAAATAGCTAACTAGAGTACCAACAGAATCGTCCAGTTGAGAGGGAATTAGTCACAATGTTTACTCATACTACTGTTGTCCAGAGCTGTTGAAATGTGTAGTAATCGTGGGTCTGGGGTTGCTCCAAAAGGTGCAAGTATTCAGCTGGCTCCGTACTTAAACTAGAGAAAGAGAATTTGGCCAGATATTAACGGTTGTGTATTATTCATTCACTTCAGTTTGTTGTTGTTGAAGTTTTTCCAGCTGCTCTGGAGATTTTAAACAAGATAGATTTATTATAACCATGCTTACTTACATTGGCACGATGTGCTGAATGATCTAATGCATCAGTTGTTTAGTCTTAAGCACCATGGGGGACAACGTCCTCAGTGAGGAGAACTACTTGTTTGCTCAATTAAATGCCCTGGCAAACAGATACACTGCACCAACAATACACACTATTAATTCATGACAAAATGAAATATAATTGCAGAAGCCAGCATGCGTACTAAAATCACTAATTCTTTCAGTGAGGTTTTGTCCCACAATCAGGGTCTGAAATTAACTTTTTTCACTGCCAGCCACTGTGGCAGTCAAGTATTTGTTTTGTCTGCCACTCAGAAATTTTATCTGCCTCTTTTGAAATCTTTGCGCTAAATGAAGGAATAAGATTTTAGATCTGTTGTCATTCAATGTTCGATATATTTTACATAAAAAACATTATATACATGGTAAATTACAGTGTTCGAATTACACCGTGGCTTCTGGGACAGCCCTTTTTTTTGGGGGTGGGATGGTATTGTACTTTGTTATTGTCATCTATAGTGGTTGTTTGCATAAAAACACACAATTCAAATGATTATGATTATTTATCAAGTATTTTTTTACTTTTATGAGATTTCATTTGAGCACATCAAGATAACGTTGTAATTTACCTTCGCCCTTGAACGCCTCATAATAATAACTCAATGGCACCTCCGTTAAAGTTCGTATCTCCGTTATTTATCTGAGCAGAACAGTGCTGCCCACCGGCTGCTAACAGGTAACCGTACTAACTCTCCTCCTGCTGATTTCATCACAGATTTGTTGTTCACAGTGTTGCATTATCAGGGAAAAAATAAGGTGCTAGGCTATTGTGTTCTGGGGCAGAAACCAAAATATTTTGTGCATGTAATTATAGCTAGTCACTGACATAAGAATTTGTGTATTTTGTTGTCCAACTTTGTGGGTTGCAGTAGCCTATTTATATATATTTTTTGTGGTTATTTGATGCAGATATAAAGCTTTGTTTTTTTCCAGTATCTTTCAGAGTCTGTTTTTTCAGACATTTTTCAGAAATTTGTTTCAGACATTTTTCAGACTTCTTTTTTTTTTTTTT
>CAKAOH010025971.1:32421-76501 GCA_916701665.1 Sebastiscus tertius | reverse complement strand
TGTCATTTTGAAATAAAAATGTAAGATTTCTTGAAAAAAACTGTAAAAAAAAATGTTTTTTTTTTTTTACAGTGTACTTAGTATTTTAAGAGTTATCAATTGGAGAACATAATCAGGAATTTCATGAAGGAACTTGGTACACTCATGAACCTTATTTTCTATGCTCCAAGAGAAAATGCCATCGTTATTCAAGGGGGTGACTGTTCCTGTGGCGAAGGATTCAAGCATTAGTGATGAAACCTTTTAAAGCTAATAAAACTTTAGACCATTTTTCAGTCACTCTCCAAGCTTTTCAATAGCTGTACTTCAAAAAGGAAAAATAACAAAATGTACTTTGCATGCAAGACGGCAATTGCTGCATCTACTAAATAATTCTAACAGTAATATGTAAAATCGTCTTTAAGTAGAAATATGTCTACATTAGATTTTTATTTTCTTTTAACACTGTTTTACTGTGAAATCTTTTTGAGCAGCCTGTAGTACATAAGCACGTTTCCCAAAAAATGTCTTTGATGAAAAAAAAAAAAATTGTTTAGATGCCCCAGGTGATCACTTTTTGTTATATGATTAACAATTCAGGTATATTGCCAGCCAGCCTCGCTCATTAACTTCATAACCTGACACTTGAAAGATATATCGGAACATACTGTACTGACAGTTAACCTTTTTCTTACTGACAAACGTGATGGCAGCTCTGTGTCTGAGATAAACAGACTGGTTTGACAGTGCAGTCAGGAGATATAGGAATTACCAGCATGGAAAGGTTTAGGCTCTTGTCTCCGGGCTCACCAAGAAGTGGTATCAGGTGGGTGTAGCCAAGTTGAACAGTCCCATCATATAGAGAGAGAAAAAGCCCACACACTGTCAAAATATTAGAGGAGCTCTTCGGGTACAAAAATTGTCATTTTAGTTTGTAGCCAAAAGGTATGAAAAAAAGTTAATGTTTCAGATATGAAACTATCATCAGCACAATTTCTAGACCATGTCATTTACCAAAACAGCACTTGCCAGTCAGGTGGAAGGTAGTAAGAGGTGTGTGATTGAACGATGAACGTCTTACAAGGATGTCTGAATAAACATACAACACAAATATATACAGAATACACCCACATGCATATGTACATATCTGCACATGCAGTACTGCATAAAAACATACAAAATCCGCCAGAGGGGCCAACTTACATAAACATCCCAAACAAGGCTTACATTATGAGAAATATCTTAGGAATAATTCGCTTGCAAGAACTAAAATGGCAGTCAGTTTAGGGCTCTAGGGGGAAGACAACAATAACACATTACCTAAAATTATGAAGACCCTCCGGATGTATTGTCCTCACGTGAAAAAATCTTTTGTATCCATGTAGGCTTTAAGAAAACACGCAGACCTTTTTTGGAAAATAAAAATGATAGTAAGTCATCTGTTGCAAAACAATCTCATATCCTCCTTTTGTGCCAGCCAATAGATTACTAAACCATGAGGAGGAGGCAATGTCAACCAGATATTACTGTAGATCAGACTGTAAATGGATTCTTTTATATTAAATACGCAGGATCTTAAAGAGGACCTATTGTGCTTATTTTCAGGTGCATTCTTGTATTTTGGGTTTGTACTAGAACATGTTTACATGCTTTAATGTTAAAAAAAACCTTTACTTTTCTCATACCGGCTGTGCTGCAGCACCTCTTTTCACCCTCTGTCTGAAATGCTCCGTTTGAGCTCCTGCCCCGCTCTCTGGAAAAGCCCAGTCTGCTCTGATTGGTCAGCTGGCCCACTGTTGTGATTGGTCAACTGAATCAAACTCTTCAGACTCCGCTTCAACTCCACTCTAACTAGCTTTGCTTGAGGGCATGCCAAACTAGCCACTAAGCAGGTATTATGCAAATGTGTTACTTGGTGACATCACCACATTACGGAAGAAAAGGCGAGACTTCAAGCAAGGCATTTCAGGCCGTTCAGGCGCAGTGTTTCTGTGGGGGAGAGTAACTCCCTTTAGTGTGGACTTTGGGCTTTGTAACTTTGCAGACCTTTTACATGCACAAAAACTATAACACATTAAAGGAAAGGGAAAAAGCACAATAGGACCCCTTTAATGAGAAGTTATTTCAAATTTGCCATTTTAATGTCTTATTGTAATCTACTCCATACAGCCCTACGGTATGTTTGTGTGACTGATCCACACTGTCTTATGCCCATATGATTGTCTGAATACACATATATGTCTATGCAGATATTTACTTGTGTGTGTTTGTGCATGTGTGTGCATATATAGGCTACAGTACATACTATAAAGTATGGATATGTATACTTAACCAGACACCATTGCCTTTTTAATCATGCCTATGTAGTTGACGAGTTCATAAATGACACCTTCATACCCGGTAGTATATTTAAGTCTGTAAAGTTACATGGTCTGTAAACTAAGCTGACAATGGTATTATGTCTAAAATGTTCACTTTTTTCTTTGACACTTTGTCACCTTTTGAATATGAAATTTAGTTTCCCCTTTCTCTGAATCTAAAGTGCCCAATGTAACTCCTGTCAGTGTGTGCACAGTTTTCTATGCTAGGGCAGTCAGCTCAGTCAGGTTTTATATAAGCAATTAGTTTTTTTCTCTATTACATGGGCATTCTCGTCTCGCTTTGATCCCTGCAGTCTACATGTAATTTTAGTAAATTCAGGAATATAGCCTCTCTCTTTCGCATGAAATGTAAGCTGATCCACATAAGTATCTTAATAAAGAACCACCTGTCTGTAGCGTACAGTGTGGTTAAACAACAAAAGAAACAAAACAACCGACCTTTCTTTTTCTCTGCAGAAGAAAAAATCAGCTGGAGGAAGGTGAAGATGCTGTGCATGTGGACGTGGCTGTACGCTCTCATCTGGTCTGTGTTCCCCATCCTGGGCTGGGGGCGGTACGGCCCGGAGCCCTACGGCCTGTCATGCTCTCTCGCCTGGGGACAAATGAAACATGAGGGCTTTTCTTTCGTCATCTCCATGTTCATCTTTAACCTCCTCATGCCTTGTGTCATCATCACCTACTGTTACTTTGGCATCGCCATCAAACTCTATTTCACCTACAAAAAGTCAATGAACAACAGCAACCGAGTCCCCAACATTATCAAGCTCCATCGAAGGCTTTTAGTGGTGAGTCACTCTTTATTGATGAGACAGCTCTGTTATTATGTGGACTCTCAGTGTAGGTTGCCTTAATACACCAGTTTGTTCTTGGGGGGCTTCAATGCTGAATTAAACAGGTTCTTGATTATATGGACAGTGGTCTGCTATTTAAGGATGGCTAAATTGACATTGTGAAATAGCATGATGTGCAATTACAATTACAAAAACAATTGCTGTTAATTTACAGCAGGATTTCAACAGTATTAGCCTGTTATTGCTAAAAACAGTGCTTTACTGTTAATACAAAATAAAACCTGTTTAATTACGCTCATAGGCCGTTTTTTCACTGAACTATAATGCATTCTTAAAAAACATCACTTCACTGCTGATCAACTGTCTAAAGTATCATCAGTAACAGTTTCATGCAGTATTTGTTTTATTTCTAGGACCTGATCTGCTCATGTGAGGCTTGTACATTGTACATGATTGTAAAATCAGTGAATTAGCTTTATTGTTCTTCACTCACATGTTGTTCTGGTTTGCATTCTGTGCTTGTAGCCAGCTAGAGACAGACATTTTGGGAAAAGTGTCAACAAGTCTATTATAGCCTTTTTCCTAACAAGTGCCTTTAATTGTATTTAGTGTGACTATTCCTATGTTTGTAACCTGCTAAGTCTATTCATCTAGGCAAAAAATAATGTTTATTAAAATGTATGTAAAAAATACAACCTAAATAATGCATTAAAATAAATCAGTAAGATAATGTAAAAGAAAGGTGAAAAACAGCTATATAATGTGTCTTTAAACAGTAAATTAACTGTAAAATACTGAGAAATTAATAAAAAAAAAAACAGTTCAAACTGTATTTTTCATTAACAGTACAAAGCTGTACATTTCAGTTCTTTACTGGTATTTTACTGGGAAATTCATAACAGTGTACTAGTAATAACTTGTTAATGTGTTATATTGTTATATATGTCAGTGGTGGTGTACAGTAGAGCTACAGAGCAGTGCTTCGCCATCAGGACGTCAAAGAGAACTAGAAGAGTAGTTTAGGGTTATGTTCAGAATTCGGCTTTCAAATTTGACTTTGCACACACACACACACACACGCACCTGTAGTGTACATATTGCCAGGTACATATTTGAGGTTGAGATAGATTTTTATTTTCACATCTTATGTTTTTTTTGTTTTTTTTACTGACTCTGTCCTCCTGTTCTATTGCAGATTGCTGTGCTCTCCAGCTTAGGCTTCATAGTCTGCTGGTCGCCCTACTCCATAGTAAGCCTGTGGTCTATTTTCGGTGACAGCAGCACCATCCCACCTGAAGTCAGTCTACTGCCGTGCATGTTTGCAAAAAGCTCCACCGTGTACAATCCTATGATCTACTACATCTTCAGCCAAAGCTTCAAAAGGGAGGTAAAGCAGCTGTGGCTGTGCCACGTCTCCAACAGCATCAACGACACCAACATGTATATGGTTAGCGCAGACATCAAGTCCAAAGCAGAAGTACTGTCGACTTTGCCGGAGATCGCGGAGTGAAAGACATAGATTTTTTGGATTGAAAGACAAGAACATTGTTGTCTCATAATGTGTTATCTCACAAACGCTACTGTACTTGCTGTGTATTTTTTCCAAGTGCAATGGTGTGTGCTATTATAACATAACAAACAGGGTAATGCTGGCCTCTTTGGTGTGTGGCCACGATGAATGAGAGGGCATGTTTGCACAATATGTTAAATGCTGTGAAAATTCAGCCAACTAAGCTATAGATAAGAGTTAAACCCGAAACCGTTGTAGCCCAGAAATAGAGGCCAACTCACTGTTGAGTAATGATGTGAACGAAGCAAGTGGCAGCCTCACTGGATTATGAAAAATAATTTTAACACATTACAAACCAAAGGTTGTACAGCAGAATATGACAAAAAAAACTTATTTAGAGCACAGATAAAGAGTAGGAAAAGAAGATATGTTTACTTAAATGCTTCAGGTTCAATCTGCGATAGATGCTTGTTTGTTTGAAAAATAACTTTTTGATAATTTTGTGACAACAAATCAGTATTTTCCAGAAAAAAAAACACTTTCAGTTCAGGAATAACATTTACCAACTAGCTACTGTATGTGCTTAATGTTAATTAAGTGAAAACTGGAAGATCATGTTTCATAAGTCTGCCTCTAAAAAATGTTTACAAAAATATTAATACACATACTGTCTATGTTTACCATGCCTAATGGATGTATGTTGGCTTCTCCTATCATTTCATCAGATATTATATTTTAAGGATAAGACTGTCATTAATATTTCATTATTTTATTACCAACAAATTTGGATCAAAACTAAAAATTGTATTTATTCTACTAACAAGTATCAACTGTATTGCGTAGTCGTCATTAGCAGATTGATTTACCTCAGTTACCATCGACCTTCATACTTTGAAGTGGATGAGAAGTCCTATGGTTGCTCAGAACTGCTCTTTTAGAAATCAGTGTGTAGCTGATTTTCATGTCACCAGGGTGTTAAAAAAAACAGTGTTTTGTTGCCTGAACCTAAAGAAGCCTTTTTGTTTGTGTTCAAAATGTGACGTTTCATTCAGTTTTACATGTTAGAACGTGTTGCTTTTAAGTTTCACTTCCACAGCGTAATAGGCGTAGTAGGCCCCTAATGACTCACTTCTATGGTGCTTATAGCGCCTGATAACGCCTATTTAATGGCCTGATAACAGTCGTAAATCGTAAAACCAGTTGTTCACTCAAAATTCTCATGATATTCTACTGCCTGTAGTCACTGCTACAGAACAACAGCATATTATTGTATATAATTCAGACTAAAAAAGTATTTCTGTGATGATAATCATTTCATGTCACATACAGGAGAACTATTCCCGCCTTGCTTTACACAAGGAATATTTTTTTCCTCATATATTCACCTGCAATCTTACAGTTCCTGTTTCAAGTTTACGCTTTCATTGAGCTTGACTGAGTGGGAAATACTTTTTTTGCTGTGTCATGTGTAGCTTTTTTTATTGCATCTTGTACTGCTGACTGTTGAATTATTTCTAAAGAATTGTGAATGTAGAGCTATGAACCTTGAGTTTATGTATGTGTGCAATCCATTGGTCATGTTTGAAAATAAACACTGACTGAATACAATAAAATAGTGGACAATACATTCATCATGATAGTATCACTCAATCACACTGCAAGTCTTCCATTAGGAAAAAAAAGGAATTACAAAAACACAAATTCTCATCCTGAATTCCAGTCAGACAACTGTGGGACTTTCATGCAGTCACCTTTCAGCTTCTTGAATTCTGACATTTAAATCTGTTTGTTTTTTTAATCTCAATTTCAAGACAGCCGGAGCTCGGCGCGCAAAGGATGGCAATTCCAGTCATGAGTGTGCACGTACTAAAATTTCCATACTATATGAAAACTTCAGATGCAACTCAAGTGTGACATCCTCTGTAGAATAAAATTAAATAAACTATCTGCACATGTGTGAAGAGCAGATGTGGCCACATCAACCTTTGGAAACTCATGGCAAGAATATCTTTCCTCCCTGATTGCCAGACTTTACTCTCGACACGGGATCCAACATGGTGTGCAGAGGGGTAATGGATCTTTGAAGTGTGTACACATATTCCATTTAATAATATATCCATGAGAGGGGTTTGCAGGAAGCTGTGATGCTGCCCCATCCACTAGCTCTATAACTAGCAACAAGATGCTGGCTAGTAGCTCTGCGAGGCTGTACTTGGCACAGCAGGGTTATACAATACAGGCTATGCTAAAGGTAGCATGCTAACATGCTCACAATGACAATACGAGCTTGTTTATGTGTAATAGGTATAATGTTTACCATCTTCACCATCTTAGTTTAGCGTGTTATCATGCTAACATTTGCTAATTAGCACAAAACACAAAGTACAGTTGAGGCTTATGGGACCGTAATTAGTTTTATAGGTATTTGGTCATAAATAAAACGTATCAAAACAGGTCTTGTAGAGTACTACTGCATAGGTCAAATGTATATTTGTGGCTCCAGAGGGAGCTGCGTGTGACTTGACATCTAATAAATGTCCTCAAGTGATGTCACTTGAGTCAGCATTGGTTGGGGGGTGGAGTTAGCTGGCAAGCTGTTGGCGGTCAAGTTGCATTGTTGGTAATGTAGTCACTAGGTTTTGACAAAGAAGAATGCATGGAATACAAAAAGATGATATTGCTGGTCCTACAATGTTATAGGGGTGGAATACTCACCAAAGTTATTACAATTCATCCTCAGGGGGCCATGAATAGCAAATTTTCCTGGCACTCCGTCCACTAGTTGTCGAGATATTTCAGTCTGCAGCAAAGCGGTGGACCGACTGACCAATTGCCATCCTAGTGCCTCTTTACGCCCTAGGCTGGCTGAAAAAAACAACAACTCCCGTAGGACCAGAAGAGCTGCAGAAAATGGAATTTAATATAGTGAACTGGAGGTGCTGCGCTGAAAATAAATGGAGGACCGTGAAAGTAAAATGAATGTCCTCACGTTTACACCCAATCACTGTGCTCAGACTTGCTGCAAGTGTCTAACAAGTACATAAGCTCAGGCTCCATCAAGCCAATTACTGCAATTTAGCAATTAGTAATTAAGTCAATGTCAAAACGGTGTCAAAATAAATCATTCGCCGAATTTTCATAAGCTCTCACCAGTTAGGTTTGATAGATTGTCATTCAGGCTTAAAAAACATCTAATGTGATTGAATATCTCAATATAAGGGTGCTACAATTCACATTAACTTTAGACACAAATCACATTTCCAAAGTTCACATACTTTATTTAGACCAAAAATTGCTAAACCTGGTTCAGAATGACAAGTAGAAAAATACTATTTCCAAATAATCACTCATTTTCGGTGGCTTTATTTTTGAATTTCAGTAAGATGAATTAAACATGACGCAAGAGATCACGACAAAAGAAGGACACTTTCAAGATAATATAGCCATGAACATAAAACCCAGGGGTAATAAGAGGTTTGTTTTGATGTGATTTCTACCTATCCACCTGCATCTCACTGGCACTGATAACACCCTGCTACATAATTGAAAACACTCACAAATTTCACAATAAAAGCATTACATTCCAAGTAAGTTTATAGTGCTGTGATGTAATGTTTAAACTTGGATGCCAAAAAATGCTCTGCTAAAGCCAATGTTTCTATCAAATGATAGTGTATTATGTTTGTTTAGCAAATACTCATTTGATTAAATGTAGTGTATGATTTATTGTTTGTTGTCAGAAATATTGAAGTATTTCCTATTAAACTCTATAGTATTGACCAAGAGGCAGGTTTTCCACTCATGTTCTGGAATTTCTAGGATATTTACAGGAAATTAATAACCCTGTAACCACTGCAATTCACACACAGGCATGCTGAAAAGGGTGAAATCACCATTTATCCGACTGCAGAGGTTATGTGGGACAGGATTTCTTTCGATTTGGAGTGATACTGTCAATAAACAAAACTAAAACACTACGTTTGTGATGTTAACTTATTTTCATTGTGAAGTTACAGGACTGAAAATGGAAAACAGTGCGGATCCTTTTCATTTTGACTGCTGCTCATGCTGTGTTCTCATGGTGGGGAATGACATTTTTTGTTATTTTTTTTTTTTTACAATCTTATGCGACAAGTCAAACCGATTCCGTACAGCAGTGTGAGCTCCCAGTTGTGGCTTTGTTGCCGATACAACATGAATAGACAGTTCTTTATAAGTTTGTAATTTGAGTTCACATGGCCTGCCGGATTTTTTCCAGGCTCTTCTCAATGTTATCAATAACGTCCACTGCAGCTTGCGGGATCCTGGTTCCGGGGCCGAAGATGGCGCTCACGCCGCTCTGGTACAAGAACTCATAGTCCTGCACACACACAGAGGTAGAACACAGTTTAGATGAAGTGTAGTTAAAGCTGAAGTAGGTAGATATGGGGCTAATACATTTAAGAAAAGTTATTTTTATAAAACGGCCTCTGAGTCCTCCGGTACTGTTGAGATCAGTTGAAGAAATACGAAGCACCGCCCACCAGCCGGAGCAAATATTCTCATTTTACGGCTAAACAGTACACTACAAGATGTTTCTTAAAACATTTGAGGAGAGAAATAGGCATTACAGCAACAGAATATTGATTCATATTTAATCAGTGCTGCCTCGTTTGACCGTTTGATTGGAGTTTGCGAGTGATTGACAGCTGCTTCCGTTGAATGAACAGCCAATAGGTAGCCAATAGATTTTTTAAAGCCTGAAAACAGAGCCATGAGGAGGTACAGAAGTCTAGTTTTCTCCCAGAACACTTCAATTTCAATATGCTGAAAAGATAATTTGGAGTTTTTGCCCAATGATGCCAAAAACATGTTGCCTACTGCAGCTTTAATGAGAAATTCAGCTTTATTCATGTAGAGAAAAAAGGACGTGCACGGTCCCTATGTGATCATGATGCTAATTATGCTGTAGCATGTACAACTAGAAGTAGCACCAAAAGGAAAAGGGATGAAATGTGTTTTGCAGACAAGATTGACATGAACAAGATGACAGGAAATGAGAGTGCACTGCATGCAATCAAGGACATCGTTAAGTATGGTAATACCAATCATCATTACAGAGTGATTTTTTTGTCCACATGACGACAGGGTATGTGCTTTGCTGTGTGCTTCAAGGTCGTCAACAGTGATGCCGGGGGTGATGCAGGCTAAAAGCTTGCCTGGGAGAGCCGTCAAGTCATTTTTCTATCATCTTCTAAAAGGCACAGCTGAATGTGCACAGTGTGGTGGCAATATCAACATCAATAAAGCTCACTGTGTAGAATGCGGTCATCAAACCGACACCAGCAACTCACACAACTCATTAGAAGATAAAGCATGGGGGATCTCGTCGCTGGGGCCACACCTGTGGAACCAGCTCCCAGGAACAATTATGGCCTCAGACTCTTGCTGTTTTTTAAATCTAATCTAAAACGCACCTGTTCCTCTTGGCTTTCCTCTTGGGTTTTTTATGATTATTATAATTTTATAGTAATTTTACTTTTAACTTGTGTCAGGAAATATTTTGTCTATAATTTTATTCATCCTAATTTGACGTTTTTAATCGCATATTTCTTGTGTAAATTGTCTTAATATTGTATTGTGATTGTTTTATGTGTGCTATATAAATTAAATTAATTAGTATTAATATTATTATTTATTATTAAAATCCTCAGGGTCAGCTTTATTTATTGAAAGAAAAATGCCTCACACGTACTGGGAAAATGTGATGCTTTTACTGCCCTTGCAAAACGTCAAGCCTAGACATTAACAAACATTAGCTTCACTTAGTGGAGTCTTAGGTAAAAGAAGTAGACACCGACCCCCTCACTGCTCTTTTCGGGAATTCCTTCAATGCCTCCATGCACCAGTCTGCTTGCTAGGAGGTTTATTCTCCTTAAAATGGACATATTTATCCCCACCTACTCGTAATAGATGGACTCGTGAGATACTGCAGTGCATTAGGCTTGAGAGGATTAGGAGGGGCCAAACAAGAACCAAACAAGAATTGGTGTGGGTGGGAGTGGGGTTTGCAATAGATAAACACAGAACACTGTTAACACTACTCCCAATTGTTTATGTTATTCATTTCTGTGCAAAAACCAATGAAGAGATTTGGGAAGAAAAAAAAAACCTAATCTTGCGAAATACAGATAAAAATGCACAACTCTAACTGTGCCCTGCTTATAGCAAGTCTCTATCGACAGTATGCAGTTTGTCAAGTATTTAATACTCTTATCAACATGGGAGTGGAGAAATATGCGTGCTTTAGGCAAATGTATGTATATATTTATTATTGGAAATCAATTAACAACACAAAACAATGACAAATATTGTCCAGAAACCCTCACAGGTACTGCATTTAGCATACAAAATATACTCAAATCATAACATGCAAACTGCAGCCCAACAGGCAACAACAACTGTCAGTGTGTCAGTGTGCTGACTTGACTATGACTTGCCCCAAACTGCATGTGATTATCATAAAGTGGGCATGTCTGTAAAGGGGAGACTCGTTGGTACCCATAGAACCCATTTTCATTCACACATCTTGAGGTCAGAGGTCAATGGACCCCTTTGGAAATGGCTGTGACAGTTTTTCCTCGCCAAAATTTAGCACATGTTTGGAGCGTTATTTAGCCTCCTTCACGACAAGCTAGTATGACATGGTTGGTACTAATGGATTCCTCAGGTTTTCTAGTTTCATATGATGATGATTTTCACTCTAGCTTTAAAACTGAGCCCACAACAACCTAAAAATGACAGGCTGCATTAATGCGTTAAAAAAATTTGTGTTGATAAAACGAATTTGCGTCATTGCATTATCATTGCATTAACTTTGAAAGCTCTAGTAAAAAACAAATAAAGCAAAGCTTGTGCTATTGCTGTGGACTGTGGCATTAAGGATGTTGCTTTGGAAGAGTATAAACAGAGAAATTAAAGAGACAATGAGAGAGAAACAAAGCAAGATGGATGTTTACTAAATGGCATATAACAACAGAAGGACGACAAGAAAATGAGGGGGGAAAATTGTCCCGGTTAGAGATTTGACAATCATGAAAGAAGTCAAAGGTTACCTGTGGTGGGATGACGCCTCCGCAGATGACCAGGATATCTGGCCTGTTGAGCTTCCGTAGTTCCTTGAGGAGCTCGGGCACCAGGGTCTTGTGTCCCGCGGCAAGGGTGCTAACCCCGACGCAGTGTACGTCTGCATCGACCGCCTGCTGGGCGACCTCGAGCGGAGTCTGTTCACCCAGGAGTCAGACATGGAAAAAAAACATAAATAATAGACGACTGAATGAGGTGTATGAAACATGAGGAAAAAAAATCAATATAATGCGGTGCGATACCAGAAAGTACTTTATTTCATAAAATTTTGATCCAACCCTCTTTGCATTATTTAACTACTCCACTGAAAAACACTCAGAACATGAATCATCAGTAAGCTACTGATGTAAGCTGCACCACTGTAAGCTATCAAAGAAAATATAGATACATCCTGAGCAACTTCAGGTCAGGGAGTCATCAGGATTTTACACATTACATTGATCAACTCCTATGATATCCGGCATCGCAATCTGAGATTATCTGGGTTAATTTGAAGATATCACAAGAGGTTTTTTGAACTCTTAGAAAATACAATATAGAAAACAACTGATTGTAAATCTGTATCTGCAGCATGGAATTACTTTAACAGAGCAACGAAACACTGCCGTTCAGCAAATCAACTAAAGTCACGAGGTATGGCGTCAAGAGAGTGGGGCTCGGCTGTGCTAGGTTAGCTCAGTTGCACCCCCACTTGGCTTGCTAACACTAAGGAGTGTTGTATGGAGAGGAGAGTCTCTCCACATTGTTTTGCCCTCTCAGGTGAAATATCCAGTGATATGACATCATCAAATAGGGTTTACATTTTTTTGGGTGGTTTTAAATTATACTTTAACACAGAGAATGGAAGCAGTCAAACTGCTTATAGACCTGTCTCACAGCAAATATTTGAACTTGTCATAGCACAGGTGCAACTGCCTTTGTTCCATTTGTGTGTGTCTGTGAGCTCTGCAGTACAGTTAGCGAGCGTGCACAATAACAGGACCCTGGTACCGACACACCTGAATGGAATGGAAATGATTACGGCTATTATAGTTGCACCTGCGTCTAACAAATCTAAATGTCAATTTTTGGGCTAATTTGCGCGGTTTGGTAAGTATACTGACAGAAAGGTCAATAAGCCGTTTTTAGCTCCAAATGTTTTGCCAGTAAATGTCATTCAAAACTCCCATCATAAATACGATCAAATAAGAAAACAGAAATAAGGGAAAACCTACAATAAAAAGGGAACTGTTTGTGACTTTGTTAAATTGGAACAGACCAAGATGTAAGTGGAAATGGTCTTATTCTCTTATTATGCAGCTGCAGCAGTCAACATACTGTGCTGTTTTTACCATGCGGAGGGTTGAGTATTTGTACTTTCCCAGTGCACCTGGCTCTTATAAAGAACCAATTAATAGCCCTCTTAATGTCTGAGAGTCTGCACATTTGTACATTCTTAAATACAAAGAGGTGTTTAGTAGAAGAAGCCAAAAGTGCAAAACCTTGTCTTTTAAGTTGAATAACACTTAGAAGTATCTTTACGTAATGTGGGTTTCACCATCAATAGGCTACATCTATTGTACGTCCATCTCAATAAATCACAAAAAAAAATTGAAGTTGCTTATATTTACGCCTTACCTTTTATACTAATTCAATATTTTTTTACATTTTAGGATATTTACATTTACTTCTCAAACCTTAAGTACTTAAAGCATGTTATAAGGTGTTTTTTTTTTTTTTACTCCATTCTATTGTCTGACACTGACCTGAAACAGCGGTCCGATGTCCACATCAAAGCCAAGGTCAGCAAACCCTGTGGCGATGACTTTGGCGCCCCTGTCGTGACCGTCCTGCCCCATTTTCGCCACCAGCAGTCGAGGGTTCCTGCCCTCGTGCTTCTTAAACTCTGCAACTCTGAGATTTAAAAAAAAAAAAAATTGGTAGGATATGTAACTCTAACCAGTCGAGCAATCAGTCAGAATGCATGTAAAGATGCTTTATATTCTACCTATTGAGGGTCGCGGCAATCTCCTCATGCTCCCCAAACTCGCTGCGGTAAGCACCGCTCACCATCCTGGTACTGGCCTTGTGTTCACCAAACACTATCTTCATGGCATCGGTTATTTCACCGACTGAACATCTAAAAAAAAGGAAAGAAAAAAAGCACACAGCATCTTCCTCAATATGTTTTCACTTTATGATGATAAATAATGCGTTATTCAATTTGCTTTAATTCATTTTAAGACTTCTCCTTTCAATAAACGGAATGCAAATGTCCTTGCTTTTTCATTTGATTGCAGTTTGTTTGTTTTAGTGTCTTATATTACTGTCTGTGTCACATGGAAGAAAGATTTACTCTGGTCTCATTTCCCACAATTTCACTGTTGCAGTGAGGGTAACAAAATAATAATGATCAAGAAACTTTGGTGTAATTTGCATGTCAATTGCGGGAATAAAACTTGTACTTATAAGACAGTATGAAGCATATTATATTGAGATGGATTAAAGGTCTATTGGTAGCAGGGCTGACCCGAATGCTTTGAAGCTTCAATTCTTTGGCATGGTATTCGACCACCAAATCACTATTTGAATGGTTTGTTGTTGTTTTACATTTTTTATATATAAGTATGTAATAATAATGTATAAATCTCAAAATAGCCCATGAAATAAAGAATAATCCCACATCATTATTCATATTCAATGTTAATCATTAGTTATTCTCAGACGGATATCGCTGTTTGTTGTGTGTAGAGGTGCGTGTGTTTGCAGTAGTGCGGAAGCAGCACTGTCTCAGACACTGAAACGGAGGAGATGGAGACAAACACGACAGAAGAACATGTCAGCCTGATGTGCTGTGCTGCTCCTCGACGCTTCGAATACCTTCAAATATTTCTCACCGAAGCCCATAAATGGGCCTTAATGGTAGTAAAATTGCATGGGCTGTTGAAGTGGTTACAGATGACGGCGCAAGTTGTGAAGTTCAGTAATCTCTATCATGCCAGTGCCTCTCAACGAGTGGGCTGTGATCAGCATGTGATCTCTTGTGAGAGATTTCTTATCTTGAAACAGACAGTGTCTATAGTCAGTTTATCCCCGTGTGTGTGGGTCTCATATACAGGTCAGATAGTACATTTGATATTCTTGGTTATACCACACAAGACTTCATTTCACATGTGACCAATAACTTCTTAACTAGTCACTATTAAATAACTTGTTTTTGGTCAACAGTGTTACACAAACCTTTCTTGCCATTAGATAAAATTGAAATCTAACTTTGGTATTCTGGCAGCTATAAAAAGACATTTAACAAGCCTGTATTACCAAATATCCAAATACTGTATATGGACGTTAGCTAAGCTTAGACATCCAATTCTAAAGTTATTTTAATAAAATCAGATTTTTACGGAAGTATCTTGCAAAATCAAACTAGAATTCAGTTTGTATGCCTCTGCCAATCAGTAAAATTGCAGTTTATATCCATGTCTGTCCAAAATCAGTTCATCATTTTATCCTGTTAGACATTTGTGTAAAGTTGTCTGATTAGTATATGAATTCTTGAGTTATGGCCAAAACAAAAAATGTTTTGTGAGGTCACCTTTGACCAAAATCTAATCAGTTCATCCTTTAGTCCAGGTGGATGTTTGTGCCAAATTTGAAGAAATTCCCTCCGGCTGTCCCTGAGATATTGCGTTCACGAGAAGGGGACAAACGTACATACGTAAAGACGGGCAGACAACTTGAAAACATAATGTCTCCAGACACGGCTGTCGCTGGAGTGGAGGCACAGAAATCTTTTTCCTACAATTGCTGCTGTGCCACTGATGAGTTTCACTGTTAGATGAACTGCCGCATGACAGCCTCATGTATAAAAACATTTTGACCACAGACGTACTGCTCAAGGTTGGTGAACAAAAGAGCTCTGAAGAAAAATAGCACAACGATTATCTTCCTGTATGGTTTATGCAAGCGAAGGTATTTTCAACGCGTCAGAAGAACATTCTTTCACCCCAGTTATACATTGTTACACTACAGAATATGCCATTTGGTATTTCAACTGGATGTAACCTTTCAACGGAGAACATTCTGATAATGTTTCCTGCCTTTCCTTCATTGTTTATTATACTTCACCACAATTACATTTCGTACTGTAAGATAAAGTCGTGCAGACATAAGAGCAATTTCGGAACCCATCGGCTCTCAGTCTGACGACAGATAAGCCTCTGCCTGGATTGGTCAATGCTATTCTGACTGCAAACGGAAACCAAAATGCTTCTGATGCCAAAATCTTGTCCCGTTACCTACAGATTCTACATGTGAATGCAGAATCTGCTTATAGTAGAGCTGTTAAAGTTAACGCAATAATGACGCACTGACGCAGATTTGTTTTAACGCCACTAATTTCTTTAACGCAACTTGCGATTTTTAGGTTGTAGCGGGCTATATGATATGAAACTAGAAAACTTAAGGAATTCATTGGTACCAACCATATCATACTAGCTTGTCGAGAAGGAGGCTAAATAATGCTTCACAAAAATGTAATTCAAAACTCCCGTTATAAATACGATAACCACTGGGCCGGAGCCCACTGGTGGGCCTCAGAGCGCCACCTAGTGGGGGGCAAGTCATAGTCAAGTCAGCACACTGACACACTGACAGCTGTTGTTGCCTGTTGGGCTGCAGTTTGCCATGTTATGATTTGAGCATATTTGTTATGCTAAATGCAGTACCTGTGAGGGTTTCTGGACAATATCTGTCATTGTTTTGTGTTATTAATTGATTTTGAATAATAAATATATACATACTGTACATTTGCATAAAGCAATCATATTTGCCCACTCCCATGTAGATAAGAGTATTAAATACTTGACAAATTAAGGTACATTTTGAACAGTTAAAAAATGTTATTAACTTGCAATTAATTGTGATTAACTATGGACAATCATGCGATTAATTGCAATTAAATATTCTAATCGATTGCCAGCCCTAATTTATAGAGATTCATTTAAGAGTGGTCATTACAATTAGAGATTTTAGTGACTGTGTTAGAGAGTTCTGACCTGGCTCGTGCTGCATCCACAGCCAGGCCCAGAAGGTTGCCCTCCCCGGTTCGGGCACACTCCTCGATGGCTGCCAGGCACTTCTTCGCTGCCTCTGGGTCACGACTCTCTCTCACCTACAACAGACAAAGGAGGCAAAAAGCCATAAACATGGTAGTTTTTATCTGCCCTGCTAACAACATTTATACCACTGATAGAATCCACTATACACAGTGTCAACTAGTGTGTCTAAATACCCTTTAACACAAAGAATGAAAAACATTCAAATGGCTAAGAGACCTTTCTTACAGTAGACATTTTGGCTGCGGTCGAAAAGTCAAAAAATTACGCCTTAATGTCTTTTCTTAACCACTATTCCTTGATCTTAATGGAAAACATCATGAGGCCAAGGAAAGTTGTGAAGGAGAATTTCACAAGGTCTTATAGATAATTCCACTGCACTTACACTAGGCTCTGTAATTATGATGTGATAGCGGCGGATGTTATTGACATGGGTCTGCCACGGTGAAACTACAATATTCCCAAGATGGACTTACGAGATGTCGCATATTTCACCCCTTGCTGTGTGTTCTTACCATATTGATTCATGCAGGCTGTATAAACAGCTCCATCAGTGACAGGCTGCTTCATCCTCGGACATGTAATATTTATTGATTTGTTTATTTACAGTTTGCTATATCTTGCTTTGATATTCATTTTTTAAACAAGAAAAACAAATATGTTTTATTCTTGTTTTGTTTTTTACTTAAATGTTACACTTAAATAATAAAATAAAAGTGAAACGGTATGGTTTCACCATCCACACATATTTATCAACATGAATCCCATTAGTATATGACTGTATGAAAATAGTATGCCAGATGGGCATATCGTTTGTTTTCATGAACGGCCGAATGGTGCGCTGCTTTAAATGTTGCGGCCGCAAGGAATTGTGGGACGGCATTATCTCCTTTCCTTTGTTAAAGTATGGAACGGGTGTATCCTATGCTAAAGGAGATAAGAAAGGGAGCATTGAAGCACCTTTCCTTAGCATTTGGAGAATTCAAACAGCTCTTATCACAGCTGCTACTTACATACTTCTGGGTCATTTCACTCGACCGACTTTTCGATCGCAGCCCCAGACTTGTTATGGCAGAAAAAAACACAGGTGTTACTGATAACATTAGTGATACCTCTGTGAGTGAGCATGCACAATAACAAGACCCTGGAACTGACACACCTGAATGGAATGCAGCCGTTATCAATTAAGGTAATTAGTTGCATCTGCGTTTGACGAGTCCAAATGTCATCTTTGTCCATTTCGCACTGCCTGGTAGAAACTAGGTATTCTGAAAAAAGTTTTTGGACTCCAAATGTTTTGGCATTTCCATATAAATGTCATCCCAAACTCCCATTATAAAAACGATCGAATTAGACCATCAAAATAAGGGAAAACTTAAAAGGGAAATGTTTGTGACAGAGGTTATTGGACTCCAACTATTTCATAGACATGTTAATATGTTAATGATAATATTTTGGCATTTTCAGAAAAAAAAAGTCATCAAATATCCCATCATGAATACTATAAAATTAGAACACATTAAGGGAAAATGTACATATAAATTGAGTAAAACATGTAAAAGAGTGGAATTGAAAAATTGCCTGGATTTGCATGACTCATAAGCGTCTGCAGCAGGCATATTGTGTAGCTGTCTTACAACTCTCGATAGCCCCCATAAGCCCTGAGCACTGAACCCACATAGACATAAACATGACAGATTTGTGACAAGAATTCAGCCTTGGAAAATGAGGGCGGCAACCTGTTTACAGCATGCCCACACAAATACTGACTCCATAAATAGATATAAGAAGATTTAAAGAACCTCAGTTATTGTCCAATTACATAACATGGAGGAACTGCAGGGCTTATGTCTGGACAACGATTATTTTCGCTATCAATTAATCTGCAGTCAATTATTGAGTAATCACTGTATTATGTATCTTGCATACACGAGATAGACAGTAGTTCTGATAATCAGCCAAACTAACAAGCTGTTGGGCAAACACAGCCAGCCACCAGAGGGTTCCTAAATGAGAAAACTGCATATGTTGAGTCCTCTATTGATTCATTTTAAAAGGTCCAGTGTGTAGGATTCAGAGGGATTTACTGGCAGAAATGGACAACACAGTCTCATCCCAACTGGTCACATACTGGCGCCCTCGGCGTCACATACCGTTGCATTTCGGTCGCAGTAAACAAGTGCTTAATGTTGTGAATTAAACAAAAACACTTGCTTAGGATTAAGCAACAAAACTACTTCGGTTTAGGAAAAAACAACATGTTTTTACGGTGAAAATGTGACTGGACATTGTGAACACGGGACACGATCGAACAGCTGATTGTAAAGTGAAAGTGAAACATGACGCAAGGAACACGATCAGCGGTCTCCTGGATGAAAGCCTTGTGTTTGTTGGCCCCATCCACGTGTTGGTATTTGACGCCCCTGGGAATGAGATCGGGCTGAAATGGAATACAGTATTCATAACTATGTTTTCATTAGCGTATAATCATCTGAAACTAAGAATTGTGTGTGTTTTCGTTAGCTTAGAATGAGCCCTTCATACCTACATAGGGAGCGGGTCCTCTTTACGGAGTCCGCCGTGTTGCTTCGCCATGTTTCTACAGTAGCCCAGAATGGACAAACCAAACACTGGCTCTAGAGAAAGCCTTTCATGTTTTTACGTTAAATAAAAGAAGGGAAGGGAAGGGTGAGCGGAGGGTTGGTTGCAATCTGCAACCTCACCCCTAGATGTCACTAAATCCAACACACTGCCCCTTTAATTATTTAGGTTTAAGTTTAACTGGGCTAATTTATCTTTTTTTCATTTTGAAGATATTTGCCAAAGTATTCAAAATAATGGTAAAAAGCTCACATTCTTCATAGATTTTCAGTAGACAAGAACAGTAACTAGAACAAAATCTTGAGATTCTTGTAAAAATATATGAATATACTGTGTATGCATATGACATGGAATTGTATTTGTGGTATTCCTTGAGCATTGCTTTGAACAAAAACTAAAATGTGGAAAAAAAACAACAGCATTATTCTTTAGACAGCACATATTTATCTATTTGATTCTCAAAGGATCACTGACCTTTTTCAGCTTTTCAATCTGTTTCTGACGTACAACGGTGTTGTCTATAGCCAGCACCTCCACCGTCTCCTCTTTCTCCAGACGGTACTTGTTCACCCCGACGATGACCTCTGATCCTGGAGAGGAAGAGGAAGAAAAGTGTACAGCTTTTAACATGAATAAACGCAAATTAACCACCCAAACATACATTTGTGAACAACCTTTTCAGGGTATTATCCAAGAAGCACAACAAGGAACTTTTAAATAAGCAAAAGTCTAGACATGAGACCATATCCCTGTTTATCTCTTCTCCATTAAGTGGATTACTTCCTACCTACATCTATAAGAAACGCTTTTTAGACACCTTACCTTTGTGTCAAGCCGAACAACGCCCCTTAGCTGTGATATAAGGACAAAATACCACGGCCTGTGGTGAGCTATATATATAATATTCAGTGGGGATAACTTCAAGGATTCTGGGGAATCTATCTTTAAATAATTGAAGTCTTGATGTTATATATATGTTAATTAATTAACTGTCATAATATTCTCCTTCACCATCTCACGGACAAATCAAAATGTAGAAGCCCTGCATATCATGGCCAGAGATGGTAATTGTTATGAACTCTCTAGTGTTCAAAAGACACACAGAAAGCAGACAGATGCTTGGAATTCTCTATAATCGCCAAAATATAAAATCTCACAATTTTACCACAATGTAGGAAAAACAAAAATGATCCGAGAGCCTCACGCGGTCAATCAGAATTCAAGGCCCATCAGAAGAGGAAACAAATGTCAGCAGCCAACAAATATGTGCAGCAACGGTGAATCAGAAAGTCAATGAATATCAATGAGAGCGAGTATCAGGGGGATTATGGAGGAGAGCTGCACAGTCTATGAAGGTTCTGTTCTGCTTCAACGTGGTCACTTCTGGCTTCATGGGACGCAAGGCAAATTCCAAAGAGACACAAAGACGTCTCAGTTAACTTCTCCGATAACAACCTCGCTAAGTGCGTACACATCTGCTCGCTCCTTGAATCAAACTGTGATACGATCTTGAGCTGCTTTCCTATTCACTTGTGGTAGCCTTGCTCCCATTGGGGTCTAGTGGACTCAACAGGCACGTGTTAGGGTTAAGGCGCTTTCAAGAGACGCATTATATATACTGGATAGATATATATACACACTTTGCAGCTGATAGGATCAGCATTTTAAAAGTCAGAGCTGCAAACCAAATAACATACTGAATGCAGGACACGAGTTGATCCTTTTTCATAAGGCTGTGCAATGAATCAATTATAGCTTCCAACGATTATGAAATCAAGATAATCGACATAAAAAGATTATTGTGCTACATTCCATTTCGCAAATGGCGCTCCCGTTTTGTCCTGTGTTATAAATCATAAATAAGCCTATGATATATATATTCTTGCTGTACCTGAGTCGATGCGGGCCTGTCTGCGAGCAGCACATTCCTCGATACGGAGCTTTGGAATGCCCTCCGCCACGGCTCTGGCCATGCCTCCCATCTCCTCTATTTCTTTAATGAACTACACAAAGGAAAACAGAGCTTGTAAAAGAGTGACTCGATGAGGATGGATTACTCGTGTAGACATTGTGTACATAATGTACAATGACATTTACCTCAAAAGAAAATGTGGCTTTTAAAAAAGTTCACATTAACAACAATATTTGTAATATTTCATAGAAATAGATTAACCCCTAGCTGTATATTACAGGACAGTTTTGGGAGAAAAATCGGACAGAGTAAAAACTAATCTGTTAATGAAAACACTACTTTGATTAATTTGGAGGGAAGCCCGGGCTGTCGCTTGTTTTGGCCCCATGACAGACCTTCAAAGCTGTGTTATAGACGTCGTCCGTGAGAGCCTCCATCATGTGCGAGCCCCCCCAGGGATCAGCGACTTTGGGGATGCCCGACTCTTCCTGGATGATGATCTGGGTGTTCCTGGCAATGCGAGCGCTCTTCACTGTGGGCAAGCCCAGAGCTTCATCGAACGAGTTGGTGTGGAGCGACTGGGTCCCCCCGAACACCGCTGCCATGGCCTCAATCACTGTACGCACCACGTTGTTGTATGGATCCTTACAGGAGGAAAGTTCTAATTACTATTCGTTCATTTGACATGTTTCAGTTTGAGCTCTATACATTTTAAGGACTTTCAAAATTCCAACTTATGCTTACTTGTTCAGTGAGAGACCAGCCTGAAGTCTGGCAGTGTGTGCGGAGCAGCAGAGACTTGGCATTCTTGGGCTGAAAGTTCTCTTTAATGAGCGTGGCCCACAACCTCCTGCCTGCCCTCAGCTTGGCAATTTCCATGTAGAAATTCATCCCAATACCCCAGAAGAATGACAACCTGGCAGCACACACACAGAAAATGTCAAAAAAAAGAGAAATGTAGTAAATTATTCAAATTAAATGAAAATTGAAAATGAGAGCAATGCTAAACAAAAATAGAAATCCGAGTTATTTGTACAGGCACAACACAATATAATGAGATAGACTCACCACTATTGGAGTATCCAAATACAAACAACACACTCTAAAAAGCACTTTATGTCTCATTATGGCGTACAGCAATGCCAGTATCCTAACAACTAGATACAGACACAGACTTCATCCAGTGATGACTATTACTACAAATAGATGGCAGAAAATGCAAGCAAGCAACAAACCTCATCTGCTAGAGTTTAAATAAACAAATAAATTACCATACTGACAAAACCCCAAGAAGAACACGGTTGTGATGCTACTCGGGTTAGTTTAAGGCTGAAACATTGTTTGGGGTACAGCGACCTTTCGGCCCTTTCCACTCGTCAGCATCCACATGGACTTCATTCCAGTTTTAACAGCCGGGTGTACACTGTCTAATAATATGGGCTGCAATAGGAAGGCAGAACATGAAGACTCAGAGTCTGAATGGTCTAACAAAAAAATGTCTTCTGTGTCCTCCTGTCCTCGTAAGGGCATTTGCAAGATTTCACAGACCGAAGGAAAACAACCAATCAGAGCCAAAGAGTGTCTAAAGCAGCTGTCAATCACCGCTCGTGAACCTTGTGAACTCCGATCTAATGGTCGAACTAGGCAGAACTGAGCAAATATAAATCAATATTCTGTTATTGTAATGCCTATTTCTCAACTCAAATGTTTTCAGAAACATATTTTAGTGAACTGTACAGCTGTAAAATGAGAAAATATGCTCCGGCCGGTTGGCGGTGCTTGATTTTGGCAGCCAGGTCACAAACTTTGTCATTTTACAGCTAAACAGTACACTACGAGATGTTTCTGAAAACATTTGAGGCGAGAAATAGGCATTACAGTAACAGAATATTGATTCATATTTGATCAGCGCTGCCTAATTTGAGAGTTCGATCGGAGTTGGCGAGTTTCGCAAGCAGAGATTGACAGCTGCTGTAGAGAGTGCTCGGCTCTGATTGGTTGTTTTGGTTCTGGTGCGGTGAAATCTTGCAAATGCTGTTAGGAGCATTAGAAGGAGGCAGAGGAACATGATTTTTTTTTTCCTCAGATCATCTGTCTCATGCACTACTGTCAGGATAGTTTTATAAAAATAACTTTTTATCATATTTGCTCAAAGTTACCAACACAAGAAACTGAACAGCCGACCGGAAGAAATGCCAAAATATGTTTGATGTAATCGAGAGAGCCTCCATGACAGACTGTCCATCAGAGAGAACTGACAAGTCTCTTTTTCAACTACAAAATGTCCTATTGTGGTCACAATTATATATAAAAAAGATTTTTGCAATCCTTATCAAAAATATTATGTATATGTTATGCATTTATGAAGAAAAAACTGATGGTCAATATGTATGAATCGGATGTTAAACGCTCAAAAATCCAATATCGGTTGAGTTATAAAGGAAAATGGTCATCAATCAGCTGTGTAAACAGAGCAGACCAAAGTAATGATGCTGCACGGCCAAGATGGAATTAATCATGATGAATTTCCACTCCTGTTCTTTCATGTTTTTACAGTGTATCAAATAAAAAAAAAATTTTCTTTAGAGTGAAGTACAACTGATACAATATGTGTATTTCTCTACAAACTCGTAACCTCCACCCTGGAGGTTAACTGTACTACAGAAACTCGTCTCCTTGCTCCAAAAACACAGTAAGACTGCGACCGTCACAGTCACAATATCAACATTAAGTTGTCTTTGTGCAAACCCACTGGTGGTGAGTCTGAACAATAACAGATAATAGCTTAGTGTGGAAGCCTTTCCATTTCACACAATAGAGTGACAACTCGATATTGATTCAAAGTGGCAGTCTGCAAGGCCAGTCTCTGAAGTCATTACGTGGAGAAAGGTAGAGCTGCACAGTGCCATCAGGATGCTCCTGGGGACTGCATTCACACGTAACTCTGCTATTAGCGGAGTAATTGACGTATGAATAGGAGATAATGGAAGTGCAACGCAAGGAACAAGAACTGGACAGAGGGCAGGGTAGGTGAAGCGGTACAGTTGTGTAATTGACTGAAAAGACCATATACTCTCTACGGCAGCACCACATTATAGATCATTTAGCTCAAAGTGGACAAGAAAAACATCATTCTACGGAGCAACAGGTGGGCTGAGCCAAAGAGGTTCACATGAAAGATGCATTATGAACAACAATCAGAAGAGAATTCACAACTTTGTTCAGTCCCTGAAGGAACAAGTGGCAAAATGACAGTAAAAATGTTGATGTTAACACATCCGATATGTGGGGCCTTTACCCAAATGTATCCTATTTTCTTCTTTAGAATTTATATCTATATTACACACTTTGTGTTGAGCTCAGTGGGAAGTATTTGTATAAATTACTATTTGGACAAGCAGCCTTTCCCTTTGGCTTTAATTGTATGCGAATTCAGTCTGTGAGCAACATCTGGTGGTTCAACAAATAAAGAGGAAGGTATTTGTTTGCCATTTAAATGTGGCTGTCACATGTATGACTAATTATGCATTAGTCAAACATGCACAGCGTCGGTGGAATATCAATAAAAGACCAACATCGTGAATGGCAGAACTAAATATTTAATAGTTTCGTCATTAACAGAACATTTAGCTAACGCCCGAGTGAAACACTGAACTGACTGAGGGCATAAGCTCCTGCTCAAAAGGAGTGTAAAGTGCATGTAGTCGTTGTCAAATTCAACCAGTAACACCATCGACTGACACTGGTGGTGCTAAGAGCTAAGTCACACCTCAGCAGGTGTCATGGTTGACATTGTGTATCTCTTGAGTCCAGTATTTTTGTTTGTTGCACTTCCTTTAGAGGGAATATCTGAACTAATTTAAGTTCAGCTTTGGGAGGATGGGGCCGCATGTTGTAGAGGAAGTGTAGAATGTGTGATTAACATATTGGAGAGTGTGATGGTGTTATGAGATGTGTGATAGACAGAACTAGGCTTTCAACTAAAAGTAGGGATCTTAAAAACATGAAAAGTCTTTTCAGACTAAATTTTTATCAAACAACTACTGCTGCTTCAGACTCTACATTCATCCTACATTTGTATCAAATATTTCATTGTATATATAAAAATGTTGGACTCTCATTACTGTGATTCATAGCTATGATGACGATTAATAAGAATACAAAGGAAGGTTCACACAATATGTAGCTTTTTGTATCTTCAAAAACATTCTGAGGTTATTAACTTAATGCTTGATGAAAATGATTCTTAATTTACATTTATGCATATTTCACCACTTTTTCACACAACCATTGAGTTGCCATATTCAGGCCTGTGAAACAGGTTGTTGTGTGAGTTGGCTGTGTGGTAGCCTACTACTAAAAATGTAATAAGAATGCAGTATTTTGCTTGACTAAATGCTAGGCAGCTTTTTGTTGACTTGTTTAAGGCCATATGGGCATGCAACAATATAAATCAGACATTTTACTTTTATATTTCGATTAAATAAAAACATGTCAATAAATTATATATATGTCTGGCCCTTAACGTGATTTTCATTTCCCAGTGTGGCTCTTAGTGAATTGAGTTTGGCACACCTGTGCTAGAGTGTCTGAGACATGGCAAAGGAGGTATGAACTTCATTACAGCTCAGGCTCTACCTTTGTGAAAATTGGCACTTATGTTGCGAGGCCTTTGTGGTGTGTTTATTGGGAAAATCTATATTTAAATAATAATTTAAAAATCTAGCCATAGCAGTGAGCTACAAATATGTAAATCAGACTTGGTCCCCTCCACACTTATTAGATCTTATTATTTTGTACCTTGGGGCAAACTCATCAATGGTTAAGCCTGCTTTCAGACCAGTGCGGCAGTACTCCAGGCCGTTGGCGATGGTGTAGGCTACTTCCAGGATGGCATCAGCTCCAGCTTCCTGAAGATGGTAGCCACTGATGGATATGGAGTTGAACTTAGGCATGTTCTGGAAACATGGAGAGTCATTCAAATCAGCGAGTATTACATTAACAACATGACATAAAGTAAGCAGCGTACAAGCAGATTACTTAAATACTTAAGTGGTACCTACTGTGGCGGTATAAGCGAAGATGTCTGCGATGGCCTGCATGGAAGGCTCCGGGGGGAAAATATAGGTGTTGCGTACCATAAACTCCTTCAAAATATCATTTTGAATCGTGCCAGTCAGCTTGGCTTTAGATACTCCCTGCTCCTCTCCGGTCACGATAAACATCGCCAACACAGGGATGACTGCTCCGTTCATTGTCATTGAGACGGACATCTTCTCCAGCGGGATTTCATCAAACAACATCTTCATGTCTTCAACTGTGTCTATAGCAACTCCGGCCATGCCGACGTCTCCGTGGACTCGGGGGTTGTCTGAGTCATAGCCACGGTGAGTCGGGAGGTCGAAAGCCACGGAGAGACCCTGCTGTCCAGCTGAAAAGAAAAAGAGATAGTGGATTAGAGCCTATGAGAAAATGGAGATACAAAAAAGGGAAGGGAAGTCATAGATCATCAGATAGCAAAAAAATGTCACACTCATGAGAGTGATGGGAGGGTTCAGTGCTTTACAGGGGGACACTTAAGCAAAGAGAAGTCAAAGTAGATCAGTAACAGGCCGCATCCAGCCTCTGGCTAAAGACTAGCAAACAAACACGCCTGCAAGCACCAACACCACCAAGATTCAACTTGAAATCCTTATTCCACTAATGAATCTGTCTATGTCGTCAACTATTTTGGCTTGTGCCCACCATAACTGAAGCATTGTGTTATCCCTCCCTCTCATACAACACTAAATGGTGAACTAAGACAGCAAAAGGTGACCTCTATTTTCCCTTGTTATTTAAAGGACTGTATATTTGAATAACAAATATTTGTGGTTGGCCCTTGAAAGCTTTGATGACCTTCAAGAAGGTTAAAACTTAAAATGCCAAAGTAATTTTAGTCTTTCCATCTTCTTCATCTTCTATGTAGTTTTCTAATTATTCTGTGTAATTCAACGTGATGCCTCTAGTATAAAAATTTCACAGGCAGTTTTGGCTCAAGTGTGGAGTGCAATATTTACTCAAATTTGCACTAGTGTACATGTATCATCCTAACTGAATATATAACTAAACTGCCAGGTTTTACGGAGATGTAACAGCCAAAAACCTTATGTGTAAGGTTAAGATGTGTTCCAAGAACTTGTCCAAAATTGTGTGTTGAACAAAACACAAATTATGCCATTGTAGGATAGGAAAATGTTGATGCACAATAGATTAGAAGTGGTGCAGAAGTTGGTGAGAGTAATGACTCCCCCATAGGCGTGTATCTAGCCTGTTCTCATTCCCATGGCGTCAAATACCGACGCTTTGTCATGGCCGTCAGCGTTCAATACCGCCACACAAGGCACACTTTAGTGCCGGTATGCAACGCACCGGGCTTTCCAAAAACTACAATGTAAACCCATCCATGAAAACAGTAAACGCTCAGTGTCATTTTCACTGTACAATCATAGTAATTTTAAGCCCAACCATGTAGTTTCTTAAGTTGTTTTGTTGCCTAACCTAAGCAAGTGTTTTTGATTAATTCACAACATTAAGCATGTGTTTACTGCTAGCGAAAAGTGACACAGAGGGGTCTCACAAAGCTTCAGTATATGACGAGTTGAGATGAGAACATGTTGGTGTATCATTCTAAGGTCACTTTAAGGATGTGTTTCCACTTGAATCTACAGTGTTTCATCTAAAAATGTTTACGTACACAACAACAAAATCTACCTTTAATGTTATCTTTATAGAACTTGTTGCTCTCCTCCACAGTGCTAAAGCCAGCATACTGCCTAATAGTCCAAGGTCTGTTTGTGTACATGGTAGGATAGGGCCCCCTAGTGTAGGGAAACAATCCTGGCAATTCATCCGGCCTGTCAGCTGAGTCTGCTTTGGTGTACACAGGCTTGATGTTGAGTCCCTCAGGCGTGCGCCAGATCAGATCTTCCGGGTTCTTCCCCTTCAGCTGTTTCTTAGCCAGGCTGGCCCATTCGGGATGCAGCTCATCCTGGTCCTGACACGGTGTGGACGTGTGGATCAGAGAGCGGTGTGTGTGTGCCGAGGAGACGGAGGCTCTAACCAGGCGCCGGGCAGCCATCGCTGCACATGCCCTCTGTGCAGTCAGCATGCTTTGTTGACTCAGTCAGACGCACATGGATCACCTGAGGTAGACAATAAGGAAGAGATAGGAAGGTGAAATACTTGTGATGGTTGCATGTCAGCATGGTTCGGAGTGAGTTAATGATGCTAGCACACATTTCATCTTCTATAAAGATCATTTGTCTTAGTTTTGTGACAAAAACAGTGCTTCAAATATGATCATTTCTGAGTTAATAACAAGACAATAGTTTTTTTACACTTGGATATCACCCAACAAGCAGCATTACAGTGAGAAATGTTAGTGTTTCCTGCTTGCTGACACCCTCTACAGTTCACTTTGTTTTGGTGGATGATTAACATGAAAGGCCAACCATTAGTATAGCATATTCTGACACACAAATGACATTTACAGACAAGAAAATGAGTTGTGGTTGGACTAACGTTAATTTAGTTTAACGACATTTGAGAAATACAACAAAAGAACAACTTTAGCTAACGTTAATGTTAATTATCATGCTCAATACTGGATGTTTGGCTATATCCTCCTGGGAACCGAGTTAAAAAAAAGTGTCTTCCAATTACTTTTTTGTGATTTCCTTCCTATTTAGGGTTAAAAGAAAATCTTAACAATTTAGGTTTGTTAAACTTTATTTGTATTATCCACTGTAGTGGACTACAGATTATGGCTGTAGAGTGATATTAAACCAAGAATACATTCAAATTGATTTAAGAAAAAAAAACACATGCTATATCAATGGAAAGCCCATGATGTCCTCTTTACAATACACCAGGGGTTGATAGAGTAGGACAAAAGGGTAAGAGGATATGCATGTGGACAAAATGTCCACTACAGAGGACACATGTCAATGGGCTGGGTCTCAGGAGGATAATGCAAAGCTGACACCCATTCACTCTGTATCTTTTATATCTGTATTTATTGTTTTTATCATTTTTTCTATACCTTTACCTCTCCTGTGTTTCACTGTGTTTACTGGTGTTGCTGCTTTGACACCTGAATTTCCCTCCGGGGATTAATAAAGGGTCATCTTATCTTATCTTACATTTGAGAGATACAACAAAAGAACACATTTAGCTTGAGTTAATGTTAGTTATCATGCTCAATACTGGATGTTTGGCTATAATGCAAAGCTGACACGTAGCTACTGCATCTCAGAAATGTTACTGTTCAGTCGGTCCATCATATTGAAGATAATTAATAAAGGTTTGAGGCATGTTTAACACACCGGCTAACATATGTGACACCTCACAGAGGACATTGGTGTAACATTTGACAGCGACAACGCTAGCTAGTTGAACATTACAAAAGTCAAAAAGGCACAGGATGACTTAATCGCTATTGATGACTTTGGAAACTTTACAATGAGTAGTAAAAAGGCAAAACGTACAAGTTAATGTTAACTTTAAGTCCACTGTAGCTAGGTGCGTTGCTAAGATACCGCTAGCTAACTGTATCTGTTAGCTTGAACTGTTAGCATTCCGCTAGCATTAAAAACAGTTTGTTACGCTGTAACTCCGTTTTATAACACAGTCTTGCATATTTTCAGATAATTTCCTGACCTTGCTTGTCTGTTGTGTTCTTTCAGATGGACTAAAGGCGTGTGTTCGTCTGTCCAATGAAGTTTCATAACATCAGCAGTCAACCAATAGCGAGCTGCCGTCAATCCGTCACCTTTGACCCAACACACCGGAAGTACATGTGAAGATTCAAGATTGTTGAATGTCCTAGAGATAAGCAATGTCAGCTTTAGCAAATATAATATAAAATAATGTCCTCTTTTTATATATATATATATATATATATATATATATAAAAGGACATTATTTTAAGCTACATCATTTCATATATATATACATACATACATACATATACACACATATATATATACACACACACACACATATATATATAAAAGGAGGACATTCTATTAAGCTACATCATTTTATGTATATATATATGTATATATACACACATATATACACACATATATATACATACTTACATGCATACTGTATATATATACACACATATATATATTTATATATATATTTATGTATTTATATACATGAAATTATGTGGTTTAAAAGAATGTCCTTTTTATTTTTTAAAGATACTGATTTTAAAATTTGACAATGATTGATAACATTAAGCTAAACAATTTTAAACTGACTAATACTATTAAGTTGTTTAAACATTTCAAATTTTATTCCAATTATTTAACAGACTCCGAATGCTTTTTTTGTTTGTTTGTTTTTATTTATTGTTTGTTTGTTTTTATTCCTGTTTTTTCATCCTTTCCTTACATTTTCTTTGTTGAATCATTTATTTCTTATATTATTTTTATACTGTAAAATATATTTGCAGAATTGTAATGAAAAATCTGAACATGTATATGAATCTATTGTGTTGAACTTTTGAAATTATGTATTATAAAAACTACTATAAAAGCTACTTTTAGCACATTCCAGGTATTACTCCAGTTGTATGTTATTTAATATTACATAATGTTAGTGAAGTTTGTTCATCCCATTTGTTTTGTAGAATGGATACAAGTCACATTATACACTTCATTATTAGTACTATGAATAGTTTAGACTGTTGGTGTACTGTGCATTTTTATAAAGTCTGCCATTAGGAGGCAATGTTGCTAGAGAAGCCCGTCTAACATCCCACCAAACATGCTGGAACTCATTTTGCAAATCTTTCTATTATCACCGTGGATCTATAATAAGACCTAATAATACATCTATGATTATCACTTAATAATTTCCTCACAAATCACACACAGTACACGGACTCCTCAACACAATACATGCCATTTTTATTCAAGAGTTGGTCGATGAACTGTCATAGTAGCAATGGCTTTCATGGAGTTCTGTACAGTATTGTATTCGTTTATATTGGATAGGGTACACTTGCAGTAAATGTTTATGAGGGATATAAAATATACTACACATAGCAACATCATTCAGAGCATTCAGCAGGACAAACCTTATCAAAGTGGCAATGCAGACAGTGGTATATAATGCCCAGTTAAGATACAGAGCAGAAGTTACAGTATGTACTTTCAACGTATGTACCCTTCCTCTGTTGTTGAAACTGTAAGGCAGTATATGTTGTGATTGCAATGCAGCACGGCTTTTCACCAGATGACTGATTTCCTCGTGATTCAACAAAATTTACAACTTTAAATGAAATTAAACAAAATAGCAAACAGAACCAAAACTGTGGTGTGTGTGGAAAAAAGTCTTGCATGTCAATTTTTTCTTGCAGGATCTATAATGACAAGTTTGGCAACAACAAAGCAGCAGTAGATACGTTTAGATATTGAACTAAAGAAGACTGTAGAAATCAAAGAAGAGTAGGTGGATGGCGGGAGGCAGCAGCCGAGTATGGTCTCCCCGTGGAAACAGGTTGTGGCGAACGCAGCCTCATTAAGCTTCACCCTTCGTATTTAACCTCGGGCATCACTCCAGCTTGAGCAGTTCCACATCGAATATGAGCGTGGCGTTCGGGGGGATGACCCCGGGGTGGCCTGTTAATCCATAAGCCATATCTGGTGTGCAGGTGATTTTTGCCCTTTGGCCCAGGCTCATCTGAAGCAAAGGAGAGAAGGAAAACATGACTGAGTATGCAGCTGATGCTCTGTTTTTATGCTGTTTTAAAGCCCTACACACCGCTGGTTTCTGTTCTTTTTAGTAGAGGAGAAAATTCAACACAGCGACCTAAAATGTGCTTGAGATAAGAAATACATCATAGCCAACACTGTCTTTATAATATCTCTACATGGTAATGCAATTTAAAGCACCTCGGGAAAAATACACTACATTCATGACTTGAGACTTGATAGCCAAACATTTACAGTTGCAATAGGAAATTGCATTCCTGTAAATTCCACCAGTCATTTGAAACCCAGACGACTGACGATAAGGAAACACAGACAATGTGAAAAGGATAAGGTTCGGTTGCCCCCGGGGGGGAGCCCTGTTATAATTAGAGCTTTTTAAAATGACCAAAGTATTGAGGTTCTAGGGTATGACGGAGTATTAGGGACACATTGAGGAGAAAATTTGTTTTGAGAGATTTTGAGAACAAAGTCATAACATTACAAGAAAAAAAGTCATAATTTAATGAGAATAAAGTAATATTATTTCAAGAAAAAAAAGTCGGAATATTACGAGAATAAAGTCATAACTTAACAAGAAAAAAGTTGTAATATTATGAGAATAAAGTCATAACTTTACAAGAATAAAAGTAATTTCCTCCTCCACAAAAGAGGCAATTTCCCCTAGGTCCGTGTGGTTCTTTCTTTTTCTTGTTAAATAATAAACAAGAAAAAGCAAGATAATTTAAAATAAAGTAATTTTGGACAGATTTTGAGGTAAATATTGGGGTAATTTGGCAGTAATTAAAAAAAAAAAAAAATTCAAATAGGTTACTTGCTAATTATCGCCTAATTACCATGAAATTTGCAGACCTGTAAAATGAAGTGTTACCGATTCTTGCTGACTCTTCAGTCTCAGATGTCTCCTTTACTTTATCAAACAGTATAATATAAGTTTGCCGATAATAAAAGCAGTAACCATCTGGTTGGTGTGATTCCTTTAAACATCACAAATGTAAGTAACAGTAGTAATGAGCCATTCAATGCAACTATGCATCAAAGGGTCAAAGACGTGCTGCGTTAACTTTGCCCTCTTACCTGTGCTACTCCGTCCTCCCAGCCCTTAATAACCTCACTCTTTCCAAGCTTGAACTTAAAGGGCTTGTTCCTGTCTCGGGAGGAGTCAAACTTCTTCCCGTTCTGCAGCATACCTGCCAAAGAGAAACTACATTAACAACATTCAGAGAGTAGTGAAGCAACTACCAATTTTGGTCATCTGATACAAAACAAAGTCTTAAGCACACACTGACTTTCGTGGCTATTTTTCACATCTGCATAGTTAAATGCTCTCACGACTAATACTGTGCCTAATTCATTATCGTCTTTTATCACAGTGCGATGCCAGATCAATGCACGCCCTTTCCTCACCAGCTAATGTTTTGGAAGATTAAAGGAATAAAGTCATTCTGGCTCCAGACTGAGGAATTATTCTGGCGGGGCTTCTTATCGGGATCTTGGGTCTGTTTCAATTACGCAAATGAACAAAGGGAATGTGAATCAGGAAGCATTGGCCTGGTTTGGTGGATTATTTTTAAAGTTAACTAGGCCACTGCTTGCCTGTATCTAGACCACGGGGAGAAAAGGGTAACAAAGGCGGAGCAGTGCAGGACTGTTCCTTCAGAACACTGACCGACCCGTTGGGGCCATTAAATACTACTAAAGACTCCACTTCATTTGAAGTGATGTTGTATTACATTGATGACTCAAAGGAACTTTTTAACCCTTTCGACGTCCAAGAGAGCAAGTCGACGAGGCAGTTTATTACATTCTGTGCAGAACATATATTTGAGGAACAAGCAATATCCAACTGTAGGCGAACAATTTTCAGAGAATTTTAGCCCAAGTACAGTGCTTGTCAAAGAAGGGCATATTAAATGACCTCCACTAGATTTTACAACTAATGTGATGCAAAGGGCACCGACAAACAAAGATTGGCATAGTGACCAAAATAATAAGCATGACTTTGTCTATTGTTTCGTACACGATTAGTCTCAGTCTGCATAAAGAGATCAATATATGAGAGTGTCAATATCCTACTTTATACCTGGCTGTCTGGGAAAAATACATCATTTATGTAATAAATCTATAAGGAGTCAGTAGTAGACAATTCAGTGTGGGAAAATAATGAATGAATCTGGTCACATTAGTCCATCTAAATCAATGCTGCAAATAATTTTTTTATGAATTTTGAATGGCAATATTGGATGTAAAGCGTTAATCTGATGAAGCACTTTGATGTAGGGCTGGGCGATATGGTCAAAATCTTATATTCCAATATAGATCATTTCTCGATAATGATATATATCATGATATAGCATGTTTTCTGGAAATAAATAGTCTATATGAAATAACCACATGCATATTTTTGTGTAATCCTGTGTTAAATACTAATTAAATACTTGACAAATGAAAAGTACTGATTATTTTCTCATTTTAAGAACTTGAGTACAAAATGAACATAACCGTTAAATAAATAAATATAAGCTTAGCCTATCACGCGATAGAAACCATATAGAAAATATCTTCGACATTTCTATATTGTATTGACGATATATATCGTCATATTGCCCAGCCCTACTTTGATCAGTCAGGTATTTAATTCCCTGCATTAGACAAAAGCAAATGTTATTTTATCTACAAATTGTTCGTCAATTGAGTTTCCACAAAATGTACATTATGTTATATATCAATATTCTGATTTAAAAATGACATACCATGATTGAAGATTTTATCCACAACGCCTACTATGAATGATTAGCTTTTTAAAACTAGTCACCAAGCAGCGAGTCAAAGTGGCATCATGCAAAAACTTTCCACAACATCCACTTGCATTTTGGAGGTTGCTCTGTGACAGTCCTTTTGCTTTACTGTATCTTTCTCTGTCGTAATTCAGAAGTGTGAATACTTGGCATTTAAAGTTGTGCGCTCACTGCAGTCATCAAGTCATATGACTGTCGGTACTGTACTGCTTCTCCCCTTTCATTCTCCCTAAACTTAGTAGGTCCATCATTTCCAAGAATCACAGTAGCTTGGTCCAACCGTGGAGTCATCAAGTGCACACCTGCTACAGGGCATTTGAGTTACAGTCAACTGCAGAAAAGCCGGTTCAGTTTCTGGCAGTGGAGGCTGCAAATTGCAAGGAAATACTGATTGGCAATGTTCACTGGTGGGAAGCCAGTGAGGGATCATATCCTGGGCATTGCACTAATTAGTAGGGATGCCAAGAGAACCGATACTTCGGTACCAAGTCTATGCCAAAATTCTGAAAATGTGACGGCACCTGTTTTGCTACAGTACTGCAGGTACCGTCGGGGCTCGGGACTAACGGCGTCCCGTCATCCTGGGGACCACAGAAAATGTGTTTAAGACGCAGTAAACTCACTATCAACATGTCCAGGTGATGCACCCTATTTTTTCCCTGATAATGCTACATTGCAAACAACAAATCCATGTTGAAATTGGCACGACGAGAGCTAGTTAACGTTAGCCGTTAGCTCTGTGCAGGAGTGTGCTGCTTACTGGGTGCTAAAAGCTAACGTTAACTAGCTCTCGTCATGCCGATTTCAACACGGGAGGTGCCATTGATTTACCTTATTACATTAGGCTCTATTCAGTAAAAATGAGTATTGGCCAAAGGTAAATTCTAACGTTATCACCATGTTTTCAAATGTTATCTTGTAAAATCTAGTTTTTGGCAGAAACTTGAATAAATAGAGTTGTTTGAAGGAGATTTTCAGGAGTTTTCAAATCAATATAAAATAGATAATAGAGAGGGAATTATGACCTTTTTAACTTCCTAACAAAAAAACATGACGTACATGGGATTTATTGTTTTACTTGTCTTTCGTACCGTGGTATCGAATTGGTGTCGAGAATCATGGAGATTCACTGGTATCGGTATTGACAACTAAATTTCTGGTATTATGATATCCCTTCTAATTAGTCTTACTGATAGGTTAAAGTGTCTGTTCAAAGACTGCTGGTGTAAAAAGTCTACACCAGAAAACGTAACACTCTTGTTGGTGAGCAACGGGAACTGTGGTACACACTGGCAACTGGCTAAAGAAATCAGTTTGAGAAAGAAAACACCACCTGCTTCTTGTTTCCTGTGGAAACAAACACACAGCAGAGGGATGTGGATTCCAATATTTCCCTGAGTTACAGCATGGTGATGCATTGTGTTATGTTCTATGCTACCTTCATCTCTTGTTAAAAGATATACAGTATATAAAGAGAGCAAAGCTTAACAGGTGCATGCATGTTCCACTGTCAGACTGTATCTTGCAGGAAAGCAAAAACATCCAGAAGTACTCCTCCACCCCCCCCCATGTATCAGTGCTCCGTTATCACTCTTTGGACAGCTAAGCACGGGTGGGGTCTCTGCAAAAATAAAGCAGGGCCTTGTCCCTTCCTGAGGCTGACTCCCAGACTCTCTCCTCGTGAAAGGCATCCACTTGGTAGTGCTCTGGCTAGATCTGCAAAAAAAATCTGTGGTGCACAGGGGTGGGGTTATTTTTACTCAGTTTACTGTATCCTGTCTCTCCCCCCTTTCTAGGACGGCTGCCAGCACAACAACCCCACCCCACCCCCCCACCCCACCCTTGGCCCAAGTGTGGATGAAATGAGATGCGTGTAAAAGCTATCTGTCTACGACAAACTTATACGTGTTGCCGCGTTTCACAGCTGCAAGCATGCATGTCTCAATGGAAGGAATAAAATCGTGCTCATGCTTCATTAATATATCGAGACGAACTGGGAGCAGGTGCGATGTGTTATTAGGAGTATTAGGAGCAGATTCACTGCGGCAGCACGGACAGCCTGAAAACCATCCTCAGCAGTGACTCAAAAGTTACTCTAATCCTATCATTATTAGATATGGGGTGTCCTGGACCAGCGGGGTTTGCTGGATAATTATTTATAACACCGCTGTCATATTTCTCCACATATCCTCCACTCCCATCTTTTCTGCAGGGGTACTTAAAGAAGATATTGTGCCTACTCTCTACAAGCTGTTAAAAGGTCAAATACAACTCAATATTGAATGATGTGGCGTTCCCCCACCAAGACACCTGGGGGCCATAATTCAACAAAAGCTCAAGCTGATTTTTTTTTTTTCCTAATTTGGAAGCTGTATATCAACTCTTTTCTTGCTTTTCTTTAACTCTACAATGTTGGGATTGAACGCTTAACCGCGGCATTCAATCACAACATTCTCCCTTGGAAGGCGAGTTTGTCATCTCCTGACACACGACCCCGTGTCTATCTATTTCTGTGTCACACACACACGCTGAGGGCCATTAGGTCTCGGCTTCGGCACGTTTCACGGTGAAGTGTGGAGCTCAAACATGGTAAGGAATGACGTCCACATTTAGGCATGACATCACATCCAGTAAGCCTGTGGCTCCCGAAGCTCACGTGTCTTTTGTCAGTGGAGACCGATGAGGCTGTTTATCGTCATAGCCTGGTGCCAAACTTGAATAATCACGGAAACCCGCAGGCTGCTGTAGTTTTTTCTTCATATTGATTGATATCAGATCTGCTTCCATTTTCTTCCTTCTGTGAGACTCACAGGGAGAAATGAGCCTGCTATTGAAGGATTGCTGGCTCAGCCTGGCGCACAAACAGGGAACGGAAGCCTCTAAATCCCTAACAGCTCTTCAAATCTATCTATGGCTTTTCAAGCCAATGGTCAGTCACAGTGGAAAACTCCTTGGTCTGAAAAAGTGAAGCCAATGCGGATGTGCCTTAAACTTGCATTTTCTTCTCATAGCCAGCAGGAGGCGACTCCTCTGGTTGCAAAAAGAAGTCAGATTGTATAGAAGTCTATGAGAAAATGAGCCTACTTCTCACTTGATTTATTACCTCAGTAAACATTGTAAACGTGAGTTTATGGTCTCAATCGCTAGTTTCAAGTCTTCTTCAATACAGCATGATGTTCATTTAGTAAATTATGCTCCCGTTTAGAGTCAAATAGACCATAAAGCAGGGGATGCTTTAGGGCGTGGCTACTTTGTGACTGACAGGTCGCTACCACGGCGTTGTCCGGTCTGTCTGTGTTTTCGTATTACAACTTTAACCCTTTCACAGTGTGTTTTCAGTTCATGAAAATTACTGGTAACATTTTGGTCACCTAAAAATGTGTTATTCAGCGTCCGGTTGTACTTAGCTCCACCCTCTCGTGTCACTTCTGGTTGCAAAGAAACCAACATGGCGACAGCCAAAATGCCAAACTTGAGGCTTCAAAATGGCAGTCCACAAACCAATGGGTAACGTCACGGTGACTAAGTCCACTTCATACTGTGTATATACAGCCTATGGTCAGTCATATACATTTGTAACTTAGCTCAGTGTTTACATGTGTGAAGGCCTAGCAAGGCCAGTGAAAGTTAATCCATAGAGGATAACAGGTCTCAGGCCAACTTGACCCAACACCAGACTGCTTGTCTGTGCTACAGATTGAGCTGCGGCTGCTCTGTGAACAGACTCGTAGTCCGATATCGTGACAGAAACAAGACTGTGTGTGAAAGAGTGAGCAGCTCTCCTAATTATTTTTGTCCAAGCCAGAGAGAGCCCTTACCTGCCTCGTGGCAATGAGCACTCTGCTAATTTGGGCGACCACAACTCCCACCAGAGTCAGAGAGGAGGAAGGGGGGGGGGGGTTCACTTACATATCTGTGTGTCTCTGTGCTTTGGCATGTGTGTGTCTGCATGTTTAAAATCCCAAAGGTGAAAGTGAGGATCAAAAAGGTAGAGCGGTGAGCGAGTGAGAGAGTCTCCCTAACGTTAAATGCTGGAAACAGAGTGGTTTCCAATCCCATTATGTGTTGGGAAATCACTCTCTCCCTACCCTTATGGTTTCCCTTAGCTCTGCTATCTGGAAAACTAACACCGGTGCAGTGGAGGGTGCAGTCTGTGGTTTTGCACTAACAGCCAGCCCAGCTGGAGGACTTGGAAAAGGCTTGAGCCCCAGATCTACAGCTAACCTCTATTACCAGTACTATCTCTTTATCAGATCTTCGACTAATCTTGTATTTGAGCTTTTAAATAAAACAAATGTGGGTTAAAGACTGTCTTTACTACAGCCTACTGACCTGGAAAGTAGGTATGTTATTTTAAATCCTCATTAAGTTTAGCTTTCATACAAATTCCAGGCTAACTAACCCACAAATAGAACATTATTTAATCTTGTTCTATGATTACTTTTTCGCCTGTTAAATTATACACAACACAAAATGTGGATGAAATTAAATACAATGAGAAATACCTCATTATTATATAATGTGTGACTTGCTGACAGGTGCATACATGCCTTACTTACTGTGAGGTACATACTGTACATCTAACACTACTTATTACAATACCAATGCTCTAATTTTCTCTAAGAAAACCACATGCTTGAGCTAATCTCCTGGCTTGTGTTCAACATTAAGGTCTTATTTTCACACAGTGTGCAGCTCACACTTTAAAGGGGAACTATGCCCATTTTCAAAATTCATACGTGTTATTCCCATTATCTAAGACTTCTCTTTTCATTGTCTATGGAGCAGCTCCAGACATTATACCCTTTGACATCACAAGTCTGAGACTTACTTCTCTGGTTTCTGGCTTTGAGAGAGAGGAGCTCATGTTCACAAATATTGATTGAACTTTACTAGGCCATGGATATAACATGTTATAATTTGGGTGGTGTTCCCCTTTAAATACCGGCACATTCTTTTTCCACTGCCAACACATTTCCCCTGCTGATACAATAACACATCTATAGCTCTTTTTGTGTTCAATGGATAACTTGCTTTGGCGTAACATTTGTGTGCCATCACTGCTAAGATACCAGGAGCTTATGGGTAGCCTAAATCCTGTGAGTCAAAAAGGGAAAACAAGGACTGCGTTCCAAATCTCAAACTTTTTCTTTTTACTTTTAGTACGTACTGCAGCTGCCCATACAAAGTATGTACTGTTGCATGCAGTATGCATACAATTGGGACATACTACTTCGTCATAACATTGCGCCTTGAGCTTTGACCCTCTTGCTCATATACAATACTCAAGGGATGACATATTTTGGTAGGCCAACCAGGAAGTTAGCATTGCATTGGTTCCCTAAAAAAAAAGGGTTTTAGATTATTGCAGAAAAATAAACTCTGTGGCAAACACACCTTTATGATACACATTTTGTTCAGCAAGATAATCACCACAACTAAACACCACTTTCATAATTTTTGAAGTAAAAAGCTAACGTGCTATAAACAAACTACAGCACGATTGCATGAACGTGCGTACACAACACTGCTGTAAAGGTGGACAAGTCGGCGTGGTGACATTTAGTGGTCTCATTTAGCCACTCGTTAGCAACCGCCATTTTTAAGACGCGTAAAAGCTTCAAAAGCGGGATATTTACTGACGTATTTTATGTTGTAGAACAAAACGTTAAAATCTCTTATGCTTGTGTTAACCACAGATCTTATTTCATGCATCTAATTAACACATTAAAAAAAAAACATTGACTTCAAGAACCACTCTATATTCGCTGCAAAGAAGATTGCGGGTCAGAATAGCATACTGGCTTGCATATTGCAAAATGTAACCAGATGCAGTAGGATATCCTGGCATTTTTTTGAACATATTAAATCTTTTTCTTTCATACTAAATAGTATGGCAGAATGGGTACTGGAATGCACACAAAAGGTTCTGGTAACAGACAGGACACTGTGGCCAGTTTTGTTCCATTCAGGGAGGTGATGCGTACAACAGAAACCAGATGTGACAAATAACAATGGAGCTCAAGATCCACAATAAGTACAACCCCAGAGTGGTGGTTGAGGTACAGATGGAGACTAAAACACATTATCTGTTTTTGCCAAACCAAACAATGGTAGGTAGACTGAATCAGAGCCACCAGACAAAGAGCGAGTGACTAACAAACCCCTCACTATGCAAGACTCCAAACCGGGATGTACTGTATCTCTGCAGAGATCAGGCCCAAAGGGAAATCTGGTTACTTTTTCCACTGTCCCAAAAAGTTGAACAACACAACATTTGTTATCTAGAGAGTTGGCCTGACTATCATCACACACACGCACTAGTCGAACAAAGGGGATATTCTTCTACTAAACTAAATACTAAGAAAGTCAAAGAAGCCAAATAATTAATGTTGTAACAGATCAAAAAGACAACCACGTGAACCCACTTTAAATGATGGATGGGAAATCTACTGCATCAGGGACAAGCAAGAGCTGGCAATACAGACTAAAACATACACATTCACATACAGTACAACAATACTCGCACACAATCAAACCGGTTTAGAGCCAGGGAGTGTGCAGTAGCCATGTAATAACAGATACTCAGACAGACTGATGACTGTGAACTAGGTTTTGTTTACTTTCTGTCTGACCTAGTTGTCTGGACTGCCAACCCTGGGGCACCAAATAACCCAAATTTATTTCCCAAACGTCTCAGCGTCTTGCTGCCCCGCCTCACAATTGGGCAATCTGACAGGAGACAAACAGGAAAAAGAAAGCATCTGTGTGTCTGCGTGTGTGCACATGTGTATTCTATATTTGTGCATTGTGCAAGTTCCAACAGTCTCTAAAAGTGGCATTGACACCACAAGACACTCATTCCTCCTACAAAACAAAAGAAATATTAGATTTTCTGGGTGTGGTGTCTGCTCCTACCTCATCTTTGAAACTTTAAGTGACACACAGGTGCCTACATGTCTGGCAGACTGTGTACAGTGTGAGAGCTGGGCTGCAAACCGAGCTCCAGATATTGTCAAAAACACACAAACAGAGCCAATTTCCTCTGTCAATGAGGAGACAGGAAAAACGTCTGGTTTCCCAAAAGCAAAGAAAGGGTCAGTTACCTATGTAATGAACAACACATGACTGGCCCTTCTTTGGAAATGTTCTTCCTGTTGAGAAGAGAGAGAAAACAAGTGTTAGAGACTGTCTGGCTTATTTGATAGATTAACAATGACTGGGTTCAGTCTGGTGAGGTATTCAAGGCAGAAATACCAATACCCTCCTTATGCCTTGAAGTTAGATATGTGAGTTAGTCTCATCCACATTTTGAACCTTTAGCCTGGAGGCTTCTTTTTCCAGCGCAAGGGGCTATCAAACGCCACTAAATGTGTTATTAGAGAGAAGTAAGCCTTGAGGAGTCTACCTAAACTGACCTTACCTTTATCCTGTCCACCAAATCTCACTTACATTGTGAGCAAATTATCAATTTAAAGAGACTTGCAGATTAAGCTTGTCAGAGTTAAAGCATTTGTAGCAACTCATAATGTAATAACTTCAATGTAATAAACGCTCATAATGTAATAATCAGCACATAATGTAATAAAACCTTGAGCGCATAACATAATAACAGTTTTGTTCATAACGTAATAAGTTATTACATTATGAGAACATTATTACATTATAAACTTAGCAAAAAAAAAATTGAATAATGTAATAAATTCAGTGCATAATGTAATAATTTTAAAGAAGAGTACTCTCCTTGTCTTCTTAAAGTGTAGGATCCCTCTAGTTTTACATGATACAGGTGGAGTAGATAATTTAAAGCAACTGGACTTTGTCTGTCTGATCTTGAGGACATTTTCATCAATCAGTTCCATATTGATGAAGCCTCTTGGAGGTGAGACTACAAGATATCCAGTGACTTGGACAAATGAGAACCTTTATAGAGATGATGCTGAATTTAACATAATGGTGATTCTTAGCATGTGAAATAATTGTTCAATACATAATTATTTCAGTTACTGTATTTGTTAGCTGATCCAAGCAGCAAACCATTTAGGTAACAATCATCAATGCAGTCCCTCATGCTGGTCTCAATGCAGTCCCTCACACTGATCCCAATGCTTTACCTCATGCTGATCCCAATGCTTTACCTCATGCTGATCCCAATGCTTTACCTCATGCTGGCTTCAATGCAGTCCCTCACGCTGGTCTCACTACTGTATCTCATACTGATCTCAATGCTGTACCTCATGCTGGCTTCACTGCAGTCCCTCAGACTGGCCTCAATGCAGTTCCTCAGACTGGCCTCAGTGCAGTCCCTCAGACTGGCCTCAGTGCAGTCCCTCAGACTGGCCTCAATGCAGTTCCTCAGACTGGCCTCAGTGCAGTCCCTCAGACTAGCCTCAGTGCAGTTCCTCAGACTGGCCTCAATACAGTCCCTCAGACCAGCCTCAGCGCAGTCCCTCACACTGGCCTCAATGCAGTCCCTCACACAGGCCTCAATGCAGTCCCTCAGACTAGCCTCAATGCAGTCCCTCAGACCAGCCTCAGCGCAGTCCCTCAGACTGGCCTCGATGCAGTCCCTCAGACTGGCCTCGATGCAGTCCCTCAGACTGGCCTTAGTGTAGTCCTTCACACTGGCCTTAGTGCAGTCCCTCAAACTGGCCTCAATGCAGACCCACATACAGATCCTGATACTGTCCCTCATGTTGGCCCTTATTCAGGCCCTAGTATCAATATCTCTCATGCTGACCCTGACACTCTCTCAGTTGTAAACCCTAACTTGCAGCGAGAAACGTTATCGTCTCCAACCGGGTGCCGGTGTCTCCCCTGTTTCCTCCGGCCGCGGTCGGGAGGCTGAGGCAGGAAAAGCCAACACTAGGATCAGCAGTGATTCATGGAGAGACCTTCGTCTGGTCAGCTAACATTACTGCCAAGCAGGTGAAATATAGAGTGATACTGTGGTTTTAGCTGACGTGTGTCGCCTCACTGTTTTGAGCGATGCTCGTTCATGCCTATGTAGAGCGAGCACAAGCGCGAGCCCGACGCTGACTTTCGTTGACTTAACGGCCACAGGTGTCGCTGTTAACAAGCATTTCTGATTCTTACAAACAGTCCCTTTAATGTGATGTAA
>CAKAOH010025971.1:0-32401 GCA_916701665.1 Sebastiscus tertius | reverse complement strand
GGGTTCACACCCCCCCCCCCCCCCCCCCAAAAAAGTACTGAAGAACTGAAATAATTATGTATTGAACAATTATTTCACATGCTAAGAATCACCAGTATATTAAATTCAGCATCATCTCTGTAAAGGTTCTCATTTGTCCAAGTCACTGGATATCTTGTAGTCTTCACATCCAAGAGGCTTCATCAATATGGAACTGATTGATGAAAATGTCCTCAAGACCAAACCGACAGTTGCTTTAAGTTATATCTACTTCACTTGTGTCATGTAAAAATAGAGGGTTCCTATGGTTTAAGAAGACAAGGAGAGTATTCTTTTTGCTTATGCGCTGAATTTATTTATAATGTAATAATGTTCTCATAATGTAATAACTTATTACGTTGTGAAAAAATATAAATAAATATAAAAATATTACATTATGCCCTGAGTTTATTACATTATGAGCTTTTATTACATTTCAATTGTTACATTATGCGCAGTTATGACATTATGAGTTGCCACAGTAAGGCAAAGTGTGGAGAGTTCTAGAAAGATGCGGTGCAGGCGTCAGTGATGATGAATAACTAGAATAATAATAATAGGCTTTACAGACCTCTAATAATATCAATAAGACTATTTTTAGTGTCTACCTATCTATCAAGCAAACTATCACACACTGAACTTGACATATTGTGTAAATTATCTTGATATTTAACTACCGAGCCCCACTACCACCACCACCAGCAGCACCAGCCCCACATGAAAGCACCCACATAGCGGATAAATCAACTTACCATCACCGGGAGATATTGTCTCGACATCCACGCCCATGGTCGCACTACAGTGGGCTATTTCACAAAATTAGCTCTGAAACATGCAGCTTAAAAAGCCGTTTCGACAGCCAATGTTGCCCGTTTTACAGGCTACAAGTGCGGCTATATGATAGGTGGAATATCATGCATTCACGTTAACTGACCACCACCACCGACCCGGAGCTGCAGCCAACTAGTGAAGTGTCGTCCCGAACAAGCCGGTTCAAAGAGCCGGCTCTTTTAAGTGAACCATAAGAGCCGGCTCCAGTCCGAGAGCCGTTTTTTTTTATTTTTTACACGGGCACTCCATGCACTGACTGTGACTGATGGTACGTGTCCACAGGCTCCCTGCTTTCCACGCTCCCCATTCATTGTCTATGTAAGCAGCCGCGCAATGCATTCTGGTAGCTTGGCGTCGCGATTTGAGAAACGGAGCGTCACGGCGCCCGCTCCTCATTTGCATAAAGTTGAGGGCCAGTCTACTTTATGCAAATCACCGGGCCGAGAATCTTTTAAAATAAATTTTGTTGATCCAAAATAAAGACAGATTCAACAACTGCATGGCTTATTTCTCGCCTCAAATGTTTTCAGAAACACGTTTCGGGGAACTATTTTCGTGAAATAAGAGAAGAAAGTTTCCAAACGAGCCTCCATGCTGTTTCCAGTTTGAAAGCTGGGAGCAGCAGCCCCACGGAGGGAAAGCGTTTGTCCAATCAGGTGGGGACAGCCTTGTGTATAGTGACAGCCCAACAAGCGTCCAATGTTGGGAAGCGTTGCGTCCCCTCACGATAAAAAACGCCCCTGTGGACACGTACCTTGTATGCTGTGTTAATGACGTCCGTGCGACCAATCAGGTGATGACAGACACCAAGGTAGAGGTGGGGGTGCACGGTGCACTGACGGTCTACAGGTACAGAGCAGGAGGGAGAGGATGAGAGAAAGAGAGAGAGGAGTGCGGTGCGTGAATAGCAGAAAAGATGAGTGACAGTCGGAAACGAAGCAGCATAAAATTATGGTATTCAGGAAATTATAAGGTTTAGTATAATAAAATTGAATAATTTAAGTGATATATGTGCACACATAGTAATCATAGGTCAAAACAAAACAAATTTTGCTGAACTATATAAGGCAGAAGTGGTAAAATGAAGAGCCGTTTGGGAGTCGAAAGATCCGGCTCTTCTTGGTAAGCTGAGCCAAATGATCTGGCTCACTAAAAAAAGACGGAATTCCCACCACTACAGCCAACTATGGGACAGCAAAGATATCTTTGTAGCGAGACAGCGTCGAGATCTTCAACTACGCCACGTACGCCGTCTTCAGCTTTGTGAAATACTTGCGCCACACGGCGGAGAGTAAGTTACACATAGGTCTTATGCCATTTTTTTCTATTTCCTGCTTAACGTTAGCTTTATTATTTTTTTAATATAGTAAATATTTCGCTCGTTCTCTTTGCCCTGCATTTGGAGACACACGCAGCGCCCCCGAGCTAGCAAAACGACAAAAAACAAAGACCACTATAATTCAACTACATATCCCATAATGCACCGGTATAACGACAGTCATGGTTTTACTTCCGGGGTCAAATAGAAAATGAATATTTCATACATATTTTCAACTGTCAAAAAACGTGATTTAATAGACGGAAACGTCGCTTTCAGGGCTTCACACGGACTCCACATGAGATGTTTATGGTTTTATAAGGTACGTGAAGAGTAATAGTACATAGTTTGTGTTGAATTTTATGAAAAAGTCTTAGCTTACTGTTAGCTTACTAGTGTTACATGCTGTATAATGATGATAACAGTGAGTATGACTTGGGAAAAAACTTGTGCGTCTCATAATGGTGGTAAAAGTGTATAAATGTCACATTTTAACCACATAATATGACCTCTCCTCATTAAATGAGTATCTTGTTATTTTCTATAACCTCTCCATACAGTTATATTATGTAGATAATAATGCACACAGTGCACTTTCATAGACTAAGCTACTGGAGTTACCCTGCACTATATTCATGTTTAACAGTCTCTTCTTCACTCTATTCACTTTTAACAGTCTCTTCTGCACTATATTCATGTTTAACAGTCTCTTCTTCACTATATTCACTTTTAACAGTCTCTTCTGCACTATATTCACTTTTATAACAGTCGTGTATCACAGCTGTTACCCTGCACTATATTCACTTTTTTTAATAGTCCTATATCACAGCTGTTACCCTGCACTATATTCAGTTTTAACAGTTTTCTTCAACTCCTTGTATTTTTATATCTGGTATATTTGTTTGTACTTTGCACTACTAACTTTTTTACTACCTTTTTACTAACATGTTTTGCACTATGGAACTGTGATGCTGGAAACTTGAATTTCCTTCAGGATCAATAAAGTTACTATCTATCTATCTATCTATCTATCTATCTATCTATCTATCTATCTATCTATCTATCTATCTTTATTGTGTTTTACATTATATAATATAACATTAATGTGCTCCAGTATTAAAATTGTCAATTGTGAATGATTCATTTAAAAAAACATTTTCTTAAAATATGTCTTCTTCTGTTGACATCTAATGAAAAACATGGACGACCTAATTGACTCAAATCTATCATGACAGTTTCACCACGTCTAAATGAGGAAATGCTGTGACTAGACACTCCTACGCAACACATAGTATTGTTATAAACCCTGAGGTCCTAACAGGACCGGTGTGCTGTTAAGGTCATTCAGGCGTAAGCAGCTATAAGTGTTCGTCACCACTGCCCCAGCTCAGGCAGAAGAGATTAAGGCATGTACTTGGAAGGAGACACGAGAGGCTTTTGCTATTCTTAATCTCCATAGGTATAGGCATAGGCAACAATAGCTACAGGAGTGCAGGAGCCACTCAGACCATATACCGGTCTCTGTCATCAATGTTAACTTTCTGAGTTTCTTTTTCCTCTTTGAACAAGCTTCTTCACACCTGCCAGGATGGATCTTGGTAAGGCAAAGCTGCTTCGGACGGGTCTCAACACTCTGCATCAAGCCATCCACCCCGTGCACGGGATAGCATGGACGGACGGCAAGCAGGTCTGCCTGACGTCTCTCTTCTTCATCAACGGCGAGGTGAATTTTGGGGACACGAACGTCATCGGGCAGTTCGAGCACGTCCTCGGACTCTTCTGGGGCCCGCTGTGCTGCCACGACTCCCCCGCCTTGCTGGCTGTTCAGCACAAGAAACATGTTACCGTGTGGCAGCTGCAGCTCAGTGCAACTGAGCAGAACAAGCTGCTGTGCACTCAGACCTGCGAGATGAGCGAGCCTTTCCCCTTGCTCGCCCAAGGCTGCGTGTGGCATCCTAAACTAGACATCCTGGCGGTGTTGACCAAGAAGGACACGTCCGTTCTCTTTTCAGTCAGGGTGGACAACAGGAGAACCAAAGCGGACATCAAAGGTAGCGGACTTATCCACTGTGCATGCTGGACTAAGGATGGTACGCGTCTTGTGGTGGCTATAGGAAGCTCTCTTCACTCTTACGTCTGGAATGACATCCAGAAGGGTCTGCTGGCCTGCTCTTTCTGCCCCATCTTTGACGTGGGAGGCTACATCTGTGCCATCGAGCCCACGGGGGAGGCTCAAGTAGCTGTGTCTACGGAGCTGCCTCTTGACAAACTCTGTGGGTTAAATGCCGGCATGGCTTTTGACATGCCGTCAGAGGTTGAGTCCCTGCAGAGCCACAGCTCGGTCATGTCAGAAGAAGACAGCCTCGTGGACTCAAGAAGAAGATCTTTTGAGTCAGAGAGGTCCTACATCCCAAGCCCAGGCCCTCTAGACCTCACCCACCTCCTGGCGAGGCACCGCCGCTCTGACCCAAGCCCCCTTCTTCACCTGCGTCGCAGAGACACCATGACGGGCTCCGGCCAGGACTCCTCACACCTCATCCTGGTCACCTACGAGCGTAAAGTCACCACCAGCCGCAAAGTCAGCATCCCCGGGATTTTGGTCCCAGACATTGTGGCTTTTGACCCACGTGGTTCCACAGTTGCGGTGTCTTCCAACACCTGCAACATGGTGCTCGTGTATCGCATCACAGCCTCCGCCATGCCAAACATTCAGCAGATCTCTCTGCAGACGAACGAGAGGCCCAAAGGAGTCTGCTTCCTCAACGACAAGATGCTGCTGTTGATGGTGGGCAAGCAGAAGTCCAACGAACCTGCCTTCCTTCCATCGTCTAACACGGATAAATATATCCTTCGGCTCTTAGCCAAAGAGCTGATGCTCGATGGAGCTATCACACCATCCCCCTCCGCTCACAACCATGAGGCCACTTCTAATTTCTGTCCAGGGATTAGGAGGCATTCAGAGCACCTATCTAAAGACGACAGGGAGCGCCCAGGGATAAAGGAATTGATGCTACCTGGAGGGGGGGTTGTTCGTTCACCGAGCAACAGGCGTAGGCTGGTGGAGGAGGTAAGGAGCAGCGATCTCAGCCCTGTCACCAGCTCTGTTGACTTCTCCGACCGAGCATCAGTAGTGTCCAGTTCCTCCTCCATCACGGTGGAGAATTTCGACATGGACCACATCAACCGCATGAGCAGCCTGGCGGTGGCCGGCCACGCCAGCAGAGACTCCAGCCGGGCCAGCTCTCCTCGCCTCGAGTCGTCGGAGAAGCTCCACACGGACCCGACGCTGCCTATGCCCGAAAAGGCATTGCCCCCCGCCAGGGATCGTGCACTGGAGCAGCTCGTTCACAACATGGAGAGGCTTTTTACGCGCTTTTCAGACGTACAGCAGTGCCTGACAGAAATCAGAGATTATACCCAGAATGGCAAGAAGGCCCTGAGCGTCTACCCCAATGCCTGTGAACCCCCCTACGTCAATGTCACATGTCAGGTACGGTTTTACTCTACTGCATTTCATCTGTGTATTTGTAGCTGACTGTGCATGGCTAATAACCCTAGCTAGAGAGGAAGAGATCACTTTCTTTCTACAATCTCTGAGCAGCTTTTACATGAGAGGCTTAAACAGCTTAATCAGCGGGAATTTACCGTTTAAGCACAACACAACTGAAATACCTGGAATCATTTAATGTGTTCTGTAACTCTGCCGTGTTTAATTGTCACATATCAGATCAAGAGTTTGTTATAATAGCATTTGGCTGGACTTATTTGATTTATTCCTGATGGCTGACTGTCTTTCTTTTTTTTTTTTTTTACTCTGTCCTTCTTTGTGCATGTGCAGAAGCAGTTATCAGAAAACGTGTTCATCGATGAGCGGAGGCCAGTGCTGCTGTGTGATGGGAAGCTGTGTCTGCGTGCCCTTCAAGACCTCTTCAACCTAGCTATAGTGGAGATGATGTATGGTATGTGCAGCCATTTTTGTATTCTTTTAAATTGCACTTCCGACGCATTCATTTTGGTGTTATAAATCCATTTAAACCATAAAGGTGCTAAATACGAAATCCAGAGCATATCTATAGCGTCTACATGGCTCTAAACATGGCGACGGCTGACCCCGCGAATCACAGCTAACAGTCCTAACAGCGCTAACAGTGCAAGCAATGGCACCCGGAGGGTGGCGCTACTCTTCCGCGACGACGCCATTGGTCGTCACATAAAGGGATTGACTTCATTTTCTGCTCAGGTAGACATCACTCCACTATATCTTTACATAGCAAATAGTTGTTTGTTGCTATATTAATACTCTGGGTTAATAAATTAAAACTACTTAGAGGAAACTCTTTGCAGGCTTCTTGAGAAGTTCTCTCACCTGTGAATATTTTAAACCAGTTTGTGTGATGGGCTTCCCGCCTGAGGTCACCTGGAAGTCATCCGACAGATAGGTTGTCCAAATCGAACTCTCTGCAGTTACTCTTTTTAACTTTTTTTAAATTTCAAGTTACCCATTCAGTATGCATTTTAATTGACAAAGTTCCTCATATTTTTTTGTACAATCTTAGACAACACATTCTAGCACTGCTGTTCTGTTACTGTGCATAAGCTATAATTGGAGGTGATTAAAAGCCTAGGTCAGATTATGAGGTTTTAAACAAAAGCAGCTTACTGCTATTTAATGAGCGTAGTGTGTAACTGTCCTAAACCGAGACACAGTAGCAGGTAATAGCTGTCAAAAACTACATTTTAAAGTTCTTCATTTGATAATTAAACAGATCTCAGATGTATAGAAAACCATGCTTATGCCAATCGTCTTTTGCTATTTTTATCCAGGTCCATTGTGGATTGTACTCGTGGCAGATGCAGACGGCTTTGTGCCTCTGACGTTCAAACCCAAAGAGGAACTCACTGTGCGGAACGGGAAGCGGAAAACTACCATACGGACTCCTGGGAGTCCGGAGAACTCCGTCCCATCCAGTCCAGCTCCCGGCCAAAGTCCCAACACAACCACGGAGGCCTCCCTATAGTGCCTCTTAACACACTCCTCAATTTATGGACTCTATATGCAGTACAGAGTGAATGTAGTATGGACACACAGAGCCTCACTAATGCAGATAATGTCACATTTATTTTTCTATTTAAAATCCAGTAGTGAGTTGGAAAGGGCTGCCTATTCAGACGGGATGTTTACATGTTGCTGCTTTGAAATGAAAGAAGTTTGAGCACTGAGCTACGTTTTTTCTTTAATAATTTGTTGACAAAAAGCAGTTCTGTTGTGGAGGACACCAATTGTAGTGCCATGGTGCTCTATAAACAGCTTTGAGTATGTTTTAGGGATGGCTGACATGATTTCAATTGTCCTGCTGTCCTGTTACAAGAACCGATAGAGGCTTATGTATGATGTAATTGTTTTGATCTGTATTTGTTATTAATGGAACGCTGCAGAAATACCCATTTGTATGAAATTGAGATTTTACCCATAATATTCCTGGATGGGCACTTTTATGCTCAAACGAATGTATTACACTCAAGTGTTATTTAACATTGTTATACAACACTCCAGGTTATATATTTTCATATCTAAAATGTTGATGAGAACATAGTTGAGGCACTTTTTTCATCTACATTTGTAATGTTATCGAGCTCAGTAACACAACCGACCACTAGAGGGGGCAAGACTCAACAGAAACTTCCCTCTCATTGCTGTACAGTGTTGCTCAGAGCTCTATTGAAAACCAAATATGTGAACGTGTATCTAAAAAACATCTTTTGTTAGCTTTTTGAATATTAAATCTGCATAAGTAGTGTGCACTCCTTTCTGTGTTACTTATTTAAAGGTCGTATTTACAACATTTGTATGTAGACGAATATTTTTTAGGGCTGTCAATCGATCAAAATATTTAATTGCAAGTAATCGCATGATTGTCAATGATTAATTGCAAATTTAGTGCCCATTTTGTATCTGTTCAAAATGTATTTAATACTCTCAACGTGGGAGTGGGCAAATATGCTTGTTTTATACAACTGTATGCATATATTTATTATTGGAAATCAATTAACAACACAAAACAATGAGAAATATTGTCCAGAAACCCTCACAGGTACTGCATTTAGCATTAAAAATATACTCAAATCATAACATGGCAAACTGCAGCCCAACAGGCAACAACAGCTGTCAGTGTGTCAGTGTGCTGACTTAACTATGACTTGCCCCAAACTGCATGTGATTATCATAAAGTGGGCATGTCTGTAAAGAGGAGACTCGTTTTCAATCACATATCTTGAGGTCAGAGGTCAAAGGACCCTCTTTAAAAATGTCCATGCCAGTTTTTCCTCGCCAAAATTTAGCGCAAGTTCTGAGCATTATTTTACCTCCTTAGCTAGTATGACATAGTTGGTACCAATGGATTCTTTAGTTTTTTTACTGGTTTCATATGATACCAGTATCTTCACTCTAGCTTTGAAATTGAGCCTGGTACAACCTCCGGAAGATCAATTGCATTAATGCGTTAAAGAAATTAGTGGCGTTAAAACAAATTTGTGTTAATGCGTTATTATCGCGTTTACTTTGACAGCCCTAAAAATAATACATCCACAGAGCTTTTAGAAAGGTGCCGAATAAAAGTATAGCTTTTCCTGAAAAAAAATATTCTGATTGTGAATAAAGCATTTTAAAAATGTTGGCGGGTCCAAAATGAATATTTTGTTTATCTCTGTGGAAGATATCTGACGTTTGGTTCCCACTCTAACAAAGCTTGTGAGCCGATAGTAAAACAGCGTTGGTATCACGTAGTATCGCTGGGTCGTCAGCAAGTGTGGAAAAAACGGATAAATGGACCAGGGGAGAGAGAATGCGACATCTAGTAAATCAATGTTATCAATGTTATCAATAGCACCTTTAACTTAAGCAAAGAAACACAACACACCCATTTATTCGGTCTGCTAACCAACCTCTACAACATTTATTAATTTCATATCATCAGCCCTCAGTAATTATATATCATAAATAAATAACATCGTTGTAGAGCTAAACACAGCAAATAATGATATACATTCATTTATATAAATTAGGTAATCTTATATATTTATATATCCAAGATGACTGTACAGTACATGTGAAAATGAAACAAAAAATGTTTACATTAAAACAATTTAACTATTTATCAGTGTAATATACACTAATGAAGAACTCCAGCGGCGTTAACTGGAATACGTGGCTTTGTGGATTCACTTCATTCAAGGTCCAGGTCACACGTTACCCAAATCTTCCATTGTTCTGGAGCCGATGCTTTGTTTCCTGTAGGAGACATCAATGTGTTACATTAATAGCAGTGGTGGAAAGTAACTAAGTACATTTACTCAAGTACTCTACTTGAGAACAATTTTGAGGTACTTGAATATTTCCTTTCTTTTCATACATCTACACCGCTACATTTCAGAGGCAAATATTGTACCTTTTACTCCACTGTATTAATCTGACAGCTACAGTTATTTGGCTAATTTTCTGATTAGGATTATACATGCAAAAAATATATTCACTTTATAAAATATGCATTGTTACAGATTAAACTACCCAACAGTATATGAAGCTGTTAAAATGAGCTCCAACTCAACCAAATATGATATTAAGTACTTCTTACATGTAAATGTTTCAATGATAATGATCCCATAATATAATAATATAACACTGACAAGGGACATTCTGCATAATACATCTGTTTTTAATCTAAAAATATAACTGTGAATACAGGACTTCAAATTTACAACTAACAATGATATTGTAATAAAATATGTTTACATTGTGGTATTGCTTTTTAAATGATCTGAATACTTCTTCCATCACTGATCGATAGTAAATGAAATGTTTATAGCATCATTGGCGTAACGGCACAGTTGCTCCACGGTTCAGATATTTAATAGGAGGGAAGTAATGGAAACATTTCTCATAACAAAAACATCCTTTATGTGGAAATCTTATATATTATCATATTTAATGACATCTCTTTCACACGGCATGTTTAAGTGTAATCTCTATTTTTAAAAATTGGACACAGAGAGGAGCTAAACAGCCATATAAATGCCATGGATTAAAGGGTTACTCCAGCAATTTAGAAATGCACTTCCATTAAATTGGGGGACTCACTGGAGTCACAATAAAGGAAGAATGGTCAAAATCAAATCAGCAGCAGCTGAGATATCCTGACTTTATTCTTTAGTATGGGTCAAGCGCCGCCTCCTACAATTCCCATAATGCAACTCATTGGCATCTTTCATTAGACAATTACTGCTTCGTAAGTGCTCACTTTTCAAACACACAGTTTTTAATGCTTTCTGTAAGAGATTTTTAGTGTCAAACTGATGATGTCATCAGGGTTATTTTTTCAAACTTTCAACAGCTCCCTCCCGAGCTACAGACAGCATTATACAACAGCATTTACAGGCTGAATAGAACTCCTCATGACGAGTAAACTGAGCGTAATGTGTAAAATTGGTGAAGTGCCCCTTTAAAGACAAAGTTTTATCCTCAGGTGTCAATTCATGATTTCTGCTCACCGAAGCTCATCCAGGCAGAGTCTGTTCCTGAGCCGCACGTCTTCGCTGATAGGATAGAGCACTAGGATCAATAACCCCGTAACAATGAAGGCCACTGGGGCAGCACCAATCAGCAGCTTCAGGGTGTACACTACAGGAGCGGGCTGCTTGCAGGCACCGGTGTCATACCCTGCAAATCTACACACACACAAACACACACATGCAGAGATCCAATTTAAACACAGGTTACAGGAAATCGACATCCCAGCCTGACGCTGCAATACTGCAAATGAGCAATCTGCACACCTTTCACATAATGAATCATACATCAGGTCTGGGGTTAATGCGTTTCTGCAAAGGTATCATGACACGCTAAGTGCAGATACAGAGCATCATAAATTAATGGTGCATGTGTGATAGTCAAGCAGACTTACTCTAGGCAGAGGGTGGACACTCCCAGGGAGATGCCGGCGGCGAACTTGGTGAAAAACACGTAGAAGGAGTAGAAGATGGCTTCATGGCCTTTAGAGTAGGGGTTGGCCAGTCTGAAGTCGTCCACCACATCTGGCAGCATAGACCTGAATTGCACACACATACATGCAGAGTTGAATACACACCATTTGTTTTTTGCAGGATATTGTGAGCATATGTTCTTTGTCTTTAATACTCAACATCACTGATAAAAGTTTAATCTGATGCGTGCCTAAGACCTCCCTCACGCTCTTACTGTAATCATCTTAAACAAGATGGCAGCAGCTGATGATGTGAGGTCTACTTATAGCGCTCTGATAAACCGGTGGGCTGAAATTGCAGAGCTAATAACACGATTAGATGATGAGCAGCGGGCGCGGTACCACCGGCCTCGGCCCACAGACAGGATAAACAATCGGCCCTTTCCAAAATAAACATGCCCCCATGGGAGGCCCCTGTAATTTGGGGGTTTGAGGGAGGGGACAGGAGATGAGTGAGGAGCGGAGCTGGACCATGGAAACGACTGGAAAACAGATACGGAGAAGAAGACTGCTTTACCTCCGGCGGTGTATTAGCTCTGTGACGGTATAGAAGATTTATAGTAGACGCCGCCTCTAATTCATAAAAATGACATCACTTTCGTGACCGTGACCTGACCCAAGGGAAGTCGCCACTAACAGCAGGTTGCTGCACTATTGTGGTGTGTGACTAATGACACTTTGAATCAAATCAAAGGGAACTAACATGAGCAGCTGCACAGACAGACATCTAACAGGATGTCAGTTACATAAACAATGTCAGAGGATTAGTGGATTTTGAATAATTAAGGATATAAATACATATTCTAAGGATATAAAATAAGCTGTTGTGTATTTATTTTAATCCTCATTGGGGGGGCTCTCCGAACATAAACTTGGCAGGGAGACGCCATTGACAGTCCCTCACATTTAAATACCAGAAGGCAACAAAGAGTCTCCAGTCTGGCTGGCTTGCCTGCTTTTGAACTGCTGGAGGAAACTGGAGCACCCGAGAAGAAGAAACTCTTGATTCATGTGATCTCATAATGGATTATTTAGCTGAAATATCTAAATAATCTAATAATATTGATAGCATTCAGCCACTAGATGTTGCATTTTCCCTCCCCCCGTTCCATGGCATTCACTTCACAACAAGTGGTTGCCAGGCACTTAACGTCAAACCAGATGTTTTTCCACACTAACTGATCGCTGACAACACAGACATACCACGTTATATTAACCTTGTCATACTATCGGCTCGCTAGCCTTGTTAAGAGTGGTCTGATATCTTCCACAGAGATAAACAAAACATTCATTTTGGACCAAAATATATATTTGGTGTTTTTAAATAAGTGTTGATCCTATATGTGATGTAAAAAAGTGATTTTCCCAGAGGAATAAGGTGGGAAGACCTTTCCCAGAAAATGGGGGGAATGGGTTACCTTCACTGCAAACAACGAAGAAGCTAGCACATCTGGATCTAGATAAATCTAAGGACATGACGACAAGAAATGTATACCCATCTTGGTTCTTATGCCTTTTCATGTATTAGTCTTGTCCTTTTCTTTTGTAAATTATATCTAAATTGTTACAAATAAAAAGTGAGAATCCTTTTGAGTGGTTCAATGTGCTCTGGAGTCTCACCATGGCAACAGAAGCGAGGCAGCCACACTGAGTCCGGAGGAGACGGCCACGACGTAGGCCACCACAACATTGGGGATGAAGACCAGCATCAGGGTGAAGGGCATGATCCACTAGATAGAGGGAAAGAGTGGTAATAGTCTTAAAGACAAGGATGCCATGTTCCCAACTTTGTCCACAAGATGGCACAAACATCAAAGTGTAATAGTCAGCGTTAAAAGCAAACCAAAATAAAAACAGTATACTCACTGTGATACCGCAAAAAGCTGCCGTCTTCTTCCCGAACCTCTGCAGAAACCACTGCCACAACGGGATGCTTATCACTGCAGAAACCTGGGTAAACATGTGCAAGCGGATAATGTGAAGTTTTGAATGTGATTCAGTCTCAGTAAGAAAGACTGGGGAAGATGATGAAGTTTATATATGTACATTAGGGCTGTCAATCGATTAATATATGTACTCGCGATTAATCGCATGATTGTCCATAGTTAATTGCGATTAATCGCAAATTAATCGCACAGTTTTATCTGTTCAAAATGTACCCTTAAAGGGAGATTTGTCAAGTATTTAACACTCTTATCAACATGGGAGTGGGTAAATATGCTTGTTTTATGCAAATGTATGTATATATTTATTATCTGAAATCAATTAACAACACAAAACAATTACAAATACTGTACAGAAACCCTCAGATATCTTGAGGTCAGAGGTCAAGGGACCCCTTTGAAAATGACCATGCAGAGTTTTTCCTCGAAAAAATTTAGCGTAAGTTTGGAGCGTTACTTAACCTCCTTCACTACAAGCTAGCATGTCACAGTTAGTACCAATGGATTCTTTAGGTTTTCTAGTTTCATATGATGACAGTAGCTTCACTAGCTTTAGAAACTGAGCCCGCTACGACCTAAAAATTGCAAGTTGCGTTAATGCGTTAAAGAATTTAGTGGTGTTAAAACAAATTTGCGTTAACGCCCTATTATCACGTTAACTTTGGCAGCTCTAGTAATTATGATGACTATGATAAGCATCATTGTGAGTGTGTGCAAATGTGCAATGAGGCAAGTTTCCTTTATTACATAAAAATCTCTGACTCATGTAAAGGCCTAATGAGGTCACAGGGGGAGAAACAGTCATTAAAATAGTAGTGACAATGTATGAAGTGTTGCTCAAGTTGTTTTTGTTTTTTTTAATCATACCACTATTGTTTTGTATTTTACAGACAAGTTGCATGTTATATCTTTTGTGAGGTGAATCAGGGACAAAAGCTGCACTCACCAGGATGGTCAGCACAATATTCTGGAAGTGATCCCTCAGGTCGGCGGCGTAAGTGCAGAAGAGCACGAAGTTGCTCTGTACCAGCTGCAGAAACCAGAGATCAAACGTTCAGATATTCAGTCATGTCTTGTCTACTCAGCACTGTCGCTGGGCCCTCGCCTCGCCGCGCGACGAGTGCCAAGCGAAATGACTGGAGAAGCTGCTGACGGCGTTTTGCAGTGATTTATTCCCACTCCGGGCTCGCATGGATGACAACTGACACCTCCACTGAGATGAGAGGGCGAAAATAATACAGAAATAGATCCAATGCAGAAGTTGGAATAGTCTGCAATAATTTAAACAGCCTAAAACCCCAGGTGTCAAAACTGAAGCGTTGGCCTACAAGTGACAAACAGCGAGAATGTGCTGCGCTGCTATCACTCCCGAGAGACTTAAAAACATGCTTTAAACCGTCAGTAAGTGCTCTTCCACACTGATCAAATCAACATCGAGCGCCAGCCAATTCTTCCGCATTGTCAGGATCCGGGACTCCATTTACTGAGTGTCGTGTCTGAGAAGTGCCTCATAAACATATTTGCTTTTACCTGGATGGCGACAGTGATGAAGAGGAATGCAGCGGTCAGAGTGAGGTATGGCCCGTGTCTCATCACAAGGATGAAGCCCTGATGGAATGGGATCTGCTTCTCTGTCCTCGGGGCGTACGGATCTGAAAAGGTTACATGCAGAATACGAATATGAGTATGCAGCATATCGAATAACAGTGCAGGAAGAGAGAGGTGATGTGTTTGCTCACTGGCAGTCCTGGAACTGCCCCTGCATTGCAGTGGATGCTGTTTGTCATTTATAATAAGGATCAGAGAGTGAGAGCTAACACTGGCAGATTCCCAAGTAGTCCAGTGACACTCTCACTGTGTAGGAAAAGTACAAAAGATGCAAGGAAATTGGAACAGCGAACGTTGCAGTTACGTAGACAACTAACCCAAAGGGATGCCACAAGGCCACTAATTCTGTCTCCAACTATACTAGTTTAAATCCAAAATGTGTTCCCAAATATGGAATAGCTCATTAGTGCTGCAACTAATGCTTCTTTTCATCACTGATTTATGTCCTTGTAGATTTTTAATTAATCATCAGCCTATTAAAACTCTGAAAAATAGTAAAAAGAAGAAAATATATGTCACACGTTAGAGCCTAAAGTGACATTTTCAGATTGCTTGTTTTATTAAAGGATATTCAATCTACAATGTTGTAAAAAAAAAGGGGAAAATGAAACAAACTGTCACATTTGTGAAGTTGAGATCAGCTAAGGTTTGGCACTTTGATTGTAAATGACTTAAAGAGGACCTATTATGCTTTTGTGCTTTTTCCTTTCCTTTAGTGTGTTATATATTTTTTTGTGAATGTAAAAGGTCTACAAAGTTACAAAGCCAATGCCAACTGTCTTATTATCGATATTTGTGTGCAATCAGATGCTTTGAATCTAATTTTCCGGCCTTTTCTTCAGGAACGGGGTGATGTCACCAAGTAACACATTTGCATAATACCTGCCTAGCGCCTAGTTTGGCACACCCTCAAACAAAGCTAGTTAGAGCGGAGCTGGAGCGGAGTCTGAAGAGTTTGGTTTGGTTGACCAATCAGAGTAAACTGAAGCTCACAACAATCACACAATATTGACCAATCACAACAGAGTGGGCCAGGTGACCAATCAGAGCAGGATCTCAAACAGAGCATTTCAGACAGAGGGTGAAAAGAGGTGCTGCAGCACAGCCGGTATGAGAAAAATAAAGCACATTTCGAACATCAAAGCATATAAACACGTTCTAGTAGAAACCCCAAATACAAGCATGCACCTGAAAATGAGCATAATAGGTCCTCTTTAAAGGGGTATTCAAGCATTTTAGTGTGCACTTCAACAATGTCAGGTGACTCTCAAGAGACAGATTTAAAATAAGAATGGTGCAAATCGACATCTCCAGTTTGTCCAGCCAGTCTCAAGCCCACTCTGACATGACGTCATCAGGGTTATGGAACCACAAGAAGAAATTATACAACTGTTTTGACAGGCTGAGTAGTACAGTACTGTTTATGAAGAGCAAACTTTATGTGTGAAATTGGTGGATTATTTTTTTTGTCAATCAACTAATTGTTTCAGCAGACTCAAAAAAAGAAAAAGTCTCACCTTCTCTCTCTTTGACTCCCAGGAACATCACCACGGTGCAGATGAGGAACACTCCTCCTACAACACCAGCGGCTATCATGTACACCTCCTTCTGCAGAAGAGAGAAAGAACACATATGTAATATGTATGTAGCAAGACCAACCCATCTCTTCTTACACAGCCGGCACAATCCACTCTATTCTGAGCTTTTCCTCAATCTTTAATTCATGATCTCAAATGCCTTAAATATGTAAGTGCTTCATTTCAACATGCTAAACATCCATTACTCATCAGTGCATGATTTATTGCCTGTGTTGTTTTCCACACCAGTTCAAACTGGGCATGTCACTGTACAAACACAAGCATAAACAGGAGGAAACCTCAAAGTACATCTGCATCCTAAAATACAGCCTTAACCGTTTAACGCCGTACCCCGACAGGAACTGCTCTGCCTTAAACAGCCTCTGTTTGTTTGCTATTTTTTCCGTGTGGCTCAGCCCGGCGGTTCATTATTATTTATGCACATCAAACACTCCCTGTTTCCGAGGGCAGACCTAGTTTGCCCAGACGGTGTGCCACCCTCACCAGCGACCACGGAGGAATTTAGCGGGTGGCTGCAGAGGGTTTGGCGTGGTGGAGTGGGTCGCCCCGATAAGGTTCACCCAAAATCCATTGGAAAAGAACCATTTGAAGCCCAAATAGCTGCGGTGTGACCAAAATCCAAGCGCAGGACAGTTTGGACGCGTTTCATCTTCACAAAAAGTCCCATGATGGATTCACAGCGGCAGTTTATTCACGGCTCTGCAAACAGAAATGTGGATGTGTCCTATCGTGTTCCTTTCCCTCCGACTTTAAGCTGAACTATAGCCACCTTGAAGTCAAAAGACTAATATTTCCAACATATTGAATCTGGAGTGCCTTGTTCCAAATGTTGTGGGTGGGATATAAATAGGTCTAATGACTTACAGACTGTGAAGACCCCTCAATGTGGGGGCCACAGTTTTGGAGCCTGATCTGAGGGAGGAACCCCCTTTGTGGTCGTGAGAGGGGAACCGGCTCAGGATGTCGGGTTCAGATATCAAACAGTGGCGTCTCCTTTCAATCCCACGGGTTAAAACACGAGGCCAGTTTGGATGTCAGAACCTGCAGACAGTCTGTAAATATGGACCCAATTTCGAACAATCCTCCTTTTCATTCGGCGCTGCTTTTTTCGACCCCCGGATATTTAGCGAAAAGTAAACTGCCTTGAGCACACACCGCAGCTCCAAGTTAAGTTAGAATGCTGATGACAGTACGAGTTATTTTCAAAGTGGCCTACTTTGAGCACACCTGGGCTCCTGGGTTTGGCACGGTGACACTTACTGAGTGTGACAGGTAGTCCTGGGAGCGCACCAGCTTCTTGACGATCTCTGCCCCGCTGCTGTTGCCAAGGTAACCGCCGGCAGACATGTTGTTAGGCGGGCAGTGCTTCAGAGTGTGAGCGCTGGCCACGATCTGGCCCTGGATGGCGGCGCCCACAAGTGTCCCCAGCACCTCCATTGTCATTCCTGGCAAGAAAAGATCCAACTATCAGCTCAAAGCACTTCACACATTTTTAACCTGAACTGTTGCAAAAAAAAAAACTAAGAAGGCAAAGATTAATTCAGCATTGCAGGCATTAACAACTGCTTTTGCATATTAAAAAGAGCTTACGGTAAGCAGTGGCTGAGTCTCTCTCCTTCTGGTCTGTGCTCAGGAACATGGTGAGAGCAGAATAAGGCACGTGGAAGCACTGCAATGGAGCAGAAAGACAGAGTCAGGGCTCAGGTAAAAAAGAAAAAAATACAAGTATGGCACAGCAGCAGTCACGCAAGTCTCATAAGGTTGGAGAAAGATGATGAATTTTGAGTTTGTTTTTTTATTTCTAGCATGGCTCTAGTTTGTTGGTCCGCCTCTTTGATCCAGACCAAAATATCTTAGCAAATATACAATGGATTGCCATGAAATGTTGTACAGACCATATACTGTAAATAAGAAGTGGACGTGGTCACCGTAACGTCACCCATTGGTTTGTGGACTGCCTTTTTGAAGCCTGAAGAAGAGTTTGGCATTTTGGCCATTTTGGTTTTTGGATGTCACCATCTTGTTTTTTGCAACCAAGTGACACAAGAGGGTGGAGCAAAGTACAACCGAACGCTGAAAAATACATTTTCAGGCGACCAAAATGTTACAATTTACTTTATTTAGTTCTAAGACGAAAACACGGACAACTCCCAGATCGGACAACGCCATGGTAGCAATGGTGTCAATCATAAGGTAGCCACGCCTTAAAGCATACCCTGCTTTATGATCTATCTGACTCTAAATGGGACCATAATTTACTAAATGAACATCATGCTGTATTGAAGAAGACTTGAAACTAGCAATTGAGACCATAAACTCATGTTTACAATGTTTACTGAGGTAATAAATCAAGTGAGCAGTAGGGTCATTTTCTCAAAGACTTCTATACAATCAGACTTATTTTTGCAACCAGAGGAGTCGCCCCCTGCTGGCTATTAGAAAGAATGCAAGTTTAAGGCACTTCCGCATTGGCTTCACTTTTCAGAACCAAAGGTTGCCCACTGGTAAACACCTGCAAAACTGATCCCATAAGATGGTGAACAAATGTAAACATTATACCTGCTAAACAGTAGAATTGTCGCTGTGAACACGTAAGCATGCCGCCGTTCATTTAGCTCAGCCTCGCGGAGCCGCCAGCGCGGCCTCCCACTCTTTATTCTTGTCAGCGTATACCATTTTGACTCACAATCAAACGGGAACACCCAAGATATGTTTAGATGTCTTTTATCTACAAGTGCCTGTGAAAAATGCCAAAATACAGCAATCTCTGCAGTTTCCATGTCGGCCAACCTCAGCTCTCTGTTTTCTCCTTCCTCACCACCTCTCCCGGAGAATAGGCGAGCAAACCGAGTCCTGCTCCACTTTGTAATTTACACAAGGGCTCAGTCAGCACTGCGGAAGCCGCGACAAAAATAAACGCGGCCGTGAAAGGGTTTTCTTCAGCCACTGCTTCTATACAGCATGTCATTTATGGGGCCTTTACTGGATGCAAACATTTATAGAATTGAACCTGCTTAACCGTCCGCTACGGATGGAAATGAGACCTAATAAATCGTATAGAAGCCCATTATAGGTTGATTGCATAAACAGATGATGTATTGCATCCTAACCTCTGTTTACAGACTGTGACCCTGTGAGTGATAACAGCTGGCCTTGCCCAGCTCACTTCACACAAACACCCATCCAGAGACAATGAGGAAAGGCTAAAAGTGGTAACCAGCATTTACCCAGCGAGAGGTTCCTGGCACGACTGACCGTATACTTATCAAGTAGTTAGAATGACATGCCATTACAGCTCGCCGCAGTGTGGCCGCAGCGGTCTCCACGCTCTGTAGCACATGTTATATGGGTTACCCCAGAGCAGAGAGGGACAGAGATGAATGGTCTGGACCATAATAACAAAAGGCAACCTAAATAACTACACTTCCCCTTTGAGGTGAGGTATCTAAGAGCTCTGGGCTCTAATCTGCTGCACTGTCTCACAAATCAAAGCGCAAATCCCACCAGGAGCTGTCGGAGTCTGGCATGAGACGACTGTAATCATTTCCCTGTTGTTATTCGCAATGTTTGCAGCATTTTTATCTATATGTTATGTAATATGTCATCTGCAGAAGTATGAGCTGCATCAATCAGAGCTTTTATCTCCCACTCTCTCTTGAGCTGCTTGTGAAGTCCCGCTGAGCGATTCTGAAGCATGCCTGCGTGCGTCATTTCTGATTTCTTAAACATCAAATGTACTTCTGAGAGAGCGCTCGTATACTTACAGTGATGAGGGTTTGGTAGAGGCAGTAGAAGCCGAGGTACCAGATAAACCTGCCGCTGATGAAAGGAGGAACGAACCAGAGGTAGAAGTAAGAGACCACCAGGAACGGAGAGCAACCCACCATCCTAAAAAAACACAACCATGATCAATTTGAGGCACAAATATCATCATTTATTTTTATTCTTTTTACTTAAAGCTGTCAGAGAAGGGATGACAGTGGTTGCGTTATGTCATTTGCATAGAATTGCAGTGTTAAAATCAGGCCATACTTCTGGCAGATTACAGTGAAACTAAGCTGAATAATTATGTTGCTGTAAGTATGATAGGAATCTGTCCGGGGAAGCGACGGGCAAGCAGGGGAATACCACAATATTTCAAACCCACATAGCATTTAAAGATAAACACACACACACACATACACAAATACATGAATATGCAGTACACTCAAGCAAACGCAGCATGAAGCAATTCTGCTGTGTTGTGCTTTTCTCAGGAACTTGGAGGGATCCAGTCTGTGGGCCGTGTATAATTCATAGGTAAACAAGTGGCGTGTGTCATTATGGTTAAAGTGAACAGCTGCATGTTTCGAAATGGAGCGAAACGGGCGGATTATGGATGATCAACAGCGTGACTCGTCTGCAAACACCGATACATCATCCGCCCTCTTCTTCTTCTTGCTTTTAAAGAGCAAATGTTTTGTTTGTCATGCGGTGGAGAGCATGAAACAGCTGCACATCTACAGGTAGAGAAAAGGTCGCTGATGGAATTTTGGTGACTGTGACAAAAACCTGCAGCGGTTTCTGACCCGCTCTGACTGCACCGGGACTTATAAACAGAGAAAGTGGGAGAAAGAGGCAGATAGAGTGGCATGGAATGGTCATTTCTAGCATCGTCCAGCCCACCCACCTCACTCTCCTCCTGATTGTTTGCTCAAACAAAGGTTGGCCGACAACGCTGGTGCTGCAGTATTGACCGCTTGGTCATGGGAGCGATGAAAGGGCCCCGGGGGTCGATGAATGGGACAGTTAGAATGTTCCTGCAAGATGACTGTGTCCCGGGGAGGGAGCACAAACACACTCGCATATTTTCTCACACATCAGGCATGCGTGAATACACATTCACACCTGTCCCAATAATTTGCACAGTCTTAGTTAAGCAGGTTGATAGGAAGCTGGCACGCATATTTCTCTCCTCTCTGGCTTGTTCGGGACACTTGCAGCATGTTAATTAGATGATGTGCAGTGGAACGGAGGGGATTTAGAAGCAGTCTGGTGGGTGAGAGTATGCCTTCTTGGTTGATTATGGGTTTAGTGTTCATACACCCCAGCGAGGGAAAGTACATTTACTCAAATACTGTATTTAGATGTAATTTTGATGCTTGAGTATTTCCATTTCATGCTACTTTATACTTGCGCTATATTTCAGAGGGAAATATTTTACTTTTTCACTCCACTACATATTTTACTATCCAAATTAAGATTTTACATAAAAAACATAAAAATGTAATAAAATACAACCTAATGTTAAAGATTAAAACAGTGGTTTTAATTAAACAATCTAATAAACAAACTGTATGTAAGGGATAATGTACGGCGAGCCGGTCATTGTTGTGAAATAAACCCCAACAGGGTGATGAGGAGAGGTTCCTGCATCGCCCTTAAGGGGTTTATTTCACAATAATTACTCGCTCAGTGTACATTATTCTGCTTATTACGTGGCTACTTACTTAAGAAATCAATAATTTGACACAAAAACGGTCCATCAAAGTCTGACATAAGAACTGCGCCCATAGCAACGGTCTGTTATACATAGCAACAGTCTGCTATAAAGAAATAACAGACAGTAGATTGACCAATCAGAATTGAGTATTCAACAAAGCCGTGATATATCAATCACAGGGGCCAAGTGAGTAATAGTATTTTGCTGATAATACTTTAATAATAATACTAAATAGAAAATAAAAACATCTATTGGTACTTTTACTTAAGTAAAGTAGCACTTCTTCCTCCATTGATATACCACCAATGTCACCTTGTCTTTCTCTAGCGGAGACAATCTTTTATGAGAAAAAATAAGGTTCTACGTGCCACTGGGATTGTGCATTACCATCCCAAAATAACAAACACGGCAGCACCCAAGAGGGCGTTTCAGGCCAAATGACTCCATCCTACAGAAGATAGAAATCACTTTACGTCTGGCTGTGAATGTGACAGCCAGAGGGGGAAAAACACTTCCTGCCTGGATTGGCAGAGGGGACTTTCCAAACAGGGTCAGAATTGAGGGAGTGTCTTGCAATCTCATCACAAATACTGATGAACACACATTTAAAATACCCATATATATACCAGCAAGAACACACAAACGCCTCCAGCTTCCCGGGGGTAATGAAAGCTGATTTAACAGCCATCAGCATCTGTCTGCTATTGAGCGCGGCTGGCTGGCCACGGTGGACTTGGTCCCCCTCCAGCACTGTCAGCTCGTGTGCAATCTATGGTTTATAATGCAGTAGGCATTAGATGCTGAATGTATAATTACAGTGAGTGTCACGCTAGTGCGTTCAAAAAACATATACTGCACACACACTATGTCGCTTATATAATCATCTATGAAAAATTAGGGATTTGTAGAAATGGTGTTATATAATCCACAATCATAGAGCCATAAAGTAATAATTGCGCTGAAAAGCTGCGAGATACTGAGCAACATCTTGCAGACAAAAACAAAGACAGCCGGATAATGCCCAAATGCGAAATGAGGTGTTACACAAATATAATAAAATGTCAACGGACAGCACGGTGGCAGAATGATTTATGAAAGTATGCAGATGAACTTCCTTGTCTATTGTTGTCTGGCCTCAAAAAGCAAAAAAATCAGCCTACGCCCTTGACGCATGCACTATGTAAATCTCATCAGAGGGAGCGTCGGGAACAGTGTAATTAAAGCACAAAGGCTAATTATTCAGCCCAATCCTCAGATGAGTTGCTCGGGCCCTGAGAATCCTTTCAAAACCATCCGAAATTGGAGCACATGGTTTGTTTTTGTTAAGATTTTGCACAAACATGAGCACGATGTAGCAGTCATAATCATGTCTGAGAGAGGGGGAGCAGACCAAAACAAGTTTCATAATCTGTCGACAAATTGCAGGTCCTTTACGCAAGCTCATCTGTATGTCAACAGCGGCACTTTACCGTGCCTTACCTAAGGAAAGGAGGATCATTTTACCTAAGTTTATTTAGATAAATAAATATTATTTTGCTTCTTTTATTCAATTGCAGTGACACTTAGACACTTACATGTCATCCTTTTCTGGTCTTACAGGCATTACAGTTAAAAAGCACCTATTGTGCTTATTCCCTTTCCTTTAGTGTGTTGTATAGTTTTTTGTGCATGTAAAAGGTCTGCAAAGTTACAAAGCCCAAAGTCCACGTCAAAGGGAGTTACTCTCCCTGACAGAAACACTGCTCCTGAACTGCCTGAAAAGCCTTGATTGAAGTCCCGTCTTTTCTTCCGTAATGTGGTGATGTCACCAAGTAACACATTTACATAATACCCGCCTGGCCACCAGTTTGACACACCCTCAAATAAAGCTAGTTAGAGCGAAGCTGGAGCAGAGTCCAAAGAGTTTGGTTCGGTTGACCAATCAGAGTAAACTGAAGCTCAAACCGAGCGTTTCAGACAGAGGGTAAAAAGAGATGCTGCAGCACAGCCGGTATGAGAAAAATAAAGTGTTTTTTGAACATTAAAACATGTAAACATGTTCCATTTGAAACCCAAAGTACAAGTATGCACCTGAAAATAAGCATAATAGGTCCTCTTTAAACAATACAATTTTGTGAATGAATTTGGTACTTGGTAGCCGAATGCTCATTTCTAATAAGTTTATTTTGTGTTAATATCTTGAAAGCAGTAAACGTCCTTTCTTAAAGAGCTGTCATATTATCAATAATTGTGTGCAATCAGATGCTTTGAATCTAATTATGTCAGTACTGCCTAGCCCTACCTTTGAGCAAATCAAAATATCTAAATGTAGAAATGCAGGAATAGCAAGTAAAAGGAGTAAAACAATGGCAGCAATATGGGACTCGGCTAGTAAAATAACAATAATAATGGAGTTTCCTTCACAATGTGAGCAGGGATCTCACCAGGGCATGAGTCTGCCAATCTTGGTCCATCTGCTCTTTGTAATGAAGAACCCAACAATGGGGTCGGTCACCGCACCCCAGGCTTTACCAATGAACAGCACCATGGAGGCCTGGAAGGCGTTGATCTGTGAAGCACAACAGGGACAGACTGGAGTTAAAAAAACACATGCTGGCACACATTCATTCATTCATATACAGGATCCCACACCAATTTTCTCATTGTTTTTGTCCTCAAACAAACATTACCTGAGCGACATCCAGCAGGTAGATTTGCAAGAAGAAGGCGGTGGCGCTGGCAGCCACCTCCTTGGGCGCGCCGCCGATGGCGAAACACAGCTTGCTGCATAATGTCAACTTCTGGCCTAACTCAGTCTGTGAAGACAAAGGTGACAAAGGAGAGGAAGAAAAACTTGATGAGATAATGGTGGCCTTACAGGTCAGGCTGCTAATGAGCAAATTAACTTTTCTCCACTGATGAAGACTCTCATTCCACGAGGGAAATAAAGGATGCCAAGCACCGAAAAATGATTGCTGACACACAATAAAACTATAATTGCCTCCAAAATGGTCATCCATTTATGGACAAATTACACCATTCATTCAAGGCTAAGGCCATGATGTCAAAATTATATATTTAGATAATAGTGGGTGTGCATGTATTGCTTATGTTTTCATCAGACTAATTCCTGGAAAGGGAAGTCAGGAGTATAAATAAAGAATGTGTCACTTTGTTAGCCAATAAGCATGGATGATTCACTGTAAGTTTGTGTTTCTGAATATACAGTAGTATTTTAAACTGGCAGCCCTAAAATCCAACTAAACTAACTTTCTGAAACATCTTTTAGTGTGCTGTTTAGCTGTAAAATGAGAACGTTTCCACCGGCTGGTGGGCGATGCTTGGTATTTCCTCAACTGATCTACACTACAAGATGTTTCTAAAACATTTGAGGTGAGAAATAAGCATTACAGTAACAGAATATTGATTCATATTTGATCAGCGCGGCCTAGTTTGACCGTTTGATCGGACTTTGCGAGTGATTGACAGCTGCTCAGAGACGGCAGGATCCAGCTCGGCTCTGATTGGTTGTTTTCCTCCAGTCTGTGAAATCTTGCAGATGCCATTAGGAGCACCGGAGGACACAGAGGCACATGATTTTTTTTTTCAGATTACCTGTCTCACGCACTACTGTCAGGATACAGTGACCGTTTAATAAAAATAACTTTTTTTAATCATATTTGCTCCGTTTCTACCTACTGCGGCTTTAAGGACCGAGCAAATTCCAATCTAAACTTTCGATAACTTCCCAGACATGATGTGAAGCAAGGTGTGTCGCTCTCAAAGTAATTAGACAGACTTATGACTCATAAATATTGAATCCTGTAGTCATTCATAGTCTGAATCCTTTTCCAATTCTATTTCAGGTGTTCCTAAAATAACATTCTTCTCATCTTCATGCCGCAACGATTTGGTGATGTGTAATGCAATGCAAAGGATAGTACAGTAAGTGTTACCACGTCACACTGTATTTGCTATGATGCATGTGGAAGATGTGTAAACGGTGTTTCATGAATTCCACTCTTAAAAACACACTAATAGTCTCGCGACTACAACCAATCTTCCCGTATCTTCATCTTCCTAAATGACAGGTTACTCTAGCAGAGAGGAAGGATGCTCATGTATAAAATATGCGTGTGTGTTAAATAGATAGAGGATCATAAGGAGACCCCCTGCCGGCTGTTTGCATTGTGGTCTATCCGCGCAGACACTGAGGCAAGTGGAGGAGCCTGAGAAACCCACCGAGTCATCCGCGGCTCCGTTTCCCCTCGCCTTGCTCTGCCAAAACCATCAGGCACGTGACTCTGTGTGTGTGAGCGTGTGTACAGTATGTGTGCAGCAAGAAGGGCAAGCTTTCATCTTCACACATGAATAAGACGAGACACCACAGTCTAGGGAGCTCAATATTTACGACTGTCTCCGAGGCTGTGCACAACCTTTGCCTGTTCCCCCCCTTTCTGTATAACCTTTGGTGTCAGACACACGCACACACACACACACACAACAGTGTCACTCCACATCCAGCGGCCCAGGCTCGGCCCACAGCGACTCCCCCCAGAGAGCTTTATGAAAGAGGGAAATCACCAAAGTAACCGCAGCCGCGAACCAGCACACTGTTATTATCCGGCTCACGTTTTCTCTTCCTCCTTTTTTCGCCCCCATCAAAACATGGAGGGGTTCGAGAACGACAATTACCAGGAGGGAGGTGTGTAATTATTCAATCGCAAGACAAGCGGGTCAGAGGTAAGTAAAGGCTGCGTGGCGGTCCCGACTTCAGAACTCTCTTTTCTTCCACTCTCACTGCAATTACCCCTAATTGGAGAGAAAAAATTAAAGTCTTTGGTGTCTGGAGAATGCTGCTTAACTGATGATGTGCAAAAATACTCTTTCTCTCTTTCTCTCTCTCCCGCTTTCTCTCTCCCTCTCTCTATCTATCTCTAAACTCTCATTCTTTCCCTTCAAACACTTACTCTCAATCTTTCATTACTGAGTTCTTATCATCAAAGAGGATAAACAGGATATCCCTTCTACTGTTGTCTGGATGCACAAACAGAACCACATACACACACACAATTCAACACACACATGCAGAAACACTGGCTCCGACTAAAGGGAGCATCTGCAGAGTTCAGACTGTCAACAAGCAAGGGACAAGGACAGATAAGACTAATCTCCAAAGTTAATGAATCCTTAACCGTTAAGAGGGAACACAATTTAAAATGCCTGAACTGCACCGCAAGTGATTGAAATCAGGCTTGAGGATAATTCTAGTGGGGGAAAAAAGCCTCTTGAGTTAAGCTATATTCTCCAAATACAATGTGTACGCTGAATGTTTGCATGCTCAAAACATTAAGCTGGTACGATGGATTCATAAAGCAGTTTAAATGTTGATTTAGTGAAGGATTTTCTGACAATTCTGGGTATCAGGGTCATATCACAGGTTCTAGTTATAGGAGTTGACAACAGTAGCTTTGTGCTGTCACTTCAGATTATGGATTATGAAAGGAAAATGTTGGTTATGTCAGCAATGGAAGCGAGCCATTAAAATGCCAAGAGTCGTCCGGTGACACCGGTTAAACGCGCAAGGAAGGACAGAATTTATCAGTCATTCTCTTAAAAATGCTCCACTTCCATGGTACTTTTGTGACGGATCGGGAGGCTCTTCATGTGGAATTGGCTGTGGCAGTGATATCCATCATTTAGTCTCATTCACAAAGGGAGAAACTGCTTTCATCTATTTTGTCCCACTTAGTCATCCTTATTTGACTTTTCTCATACATACAACTTAGAAGTTCCATTTGTGGTCCCAGTCTTTCAGAGAAACATGCAAGTTTTGTTATTTTTTTTACGTCAAGTCAACTTTCTAGGTCATGGTTGTTTCCTTTGATTTCAATGAAACCAATGCTAACCACAATGAAAGTTAGTGTCCACTACAGTCCCTACTTTGTACCAGCTCTGGCCCAAAAGTGGCTCCAACAAGAGCAAGTGTAAGGTCTTTAGGGCAAACAAAACCTGACTCTTGATAAAGAGAAAATAGTCATGTTTCCATTCAAATTTAGCACGAACTAACTGCCAGAAAATCAGCTAAATAAAATGCAAATTACTGTGCGTTTCCATCCACTATGTGAATATGAATTCTCCAATTCTGCCATCCTCTGGGAAACGACCTTCACAATGATCTGTTTGGTGAAATCTAAATTTCAGGTGTCAAATCCGACTCCAATGAGTCAAAACAAATAAAGCTGCAGATTAGACAGACGTTTGGCAGAGAGGAGACAGTTGCAGAACTGGTTAGATCGAGTGAGGTAACAATGTTTCATGGACAAAACCAGTGACTAACTGCCACGGTATTGCATTACGACAGCTTTTGAAACACCGTCTGCATTACATGGTATTTACCTAAATGCTCCCTCTTCTTGGAATCAGTTACAGAATGACCTGAATCTTTGAGAGCAGGTCTCACTGAAGTGCTTCTAAAAGACTTGAAAGCAAGCACATCTGGCTGTAGATGTTTTGAATGCTGATGAATGTTTGTTCGATACCTTATGATTCAGTAATTTGTACTCTTTGTCTTTGTTTTAAATTGTTTTATGTCTGCAAACGTGTAACTGTGCTGCTGCCTATCTTGGCCAGGACACTCTTGGAAAAGAGATTTTTAATCTCATTGAGTTTTTACTCCTAGTTACATAAAGGTTAAATGAAATAAAAAAATAAAGGGGTAATGTACCATGTAAAGGCTTCGCTGTCTTTACAGCCTATATACTGTAGGTCATGAAGAGCGTCAATCTGAACATGCAGCTTCCATTGGAACACAAATACAAACACACTCTCACACACTAAAAGAGGTTTGCCCAGACTTATCACCTTCTAGCACTCAAATGGCAATCACCCATATAGCTCTCATAGAGCTAAATAACAGAAGATAAAGCAAAACAAATGACAGGAAAGTCCACCCAGTCTTTTGGTCTTTGCAAAACTTGACTAAGTCATCCCTTTCTACTGTGTATCCACTGTCTCGCTTTCTATTATGGCTGTGATTACAACAGTCTTCATCACCATAAGTTAACACTGATCAGGCAAAAGAAAGCAATCTCATCTAGCAGGTCATTCCTTCAATGGAAACAGCCTTTCTCAAATGAAAACAATCAACTTCCCAGCATTGAATCTACTATCTGTGGGGATTACAGTTCACAGGAAAACAATGCAGCTGATTAATCACAAACAGATAAGCGACTAAAGAGATCACACACTTTCCATCTTTTTTCCCTCTCCATCCAATCATGAGAGGTCACTCACAGCCAAACTAAGCCGCAAACACACCAGATTTCTTAGATTTAGTGCCCTACAATACAGCAAAGGTCACTGTCATTACAGGTGATAACAACAATACAAAAAGAAGCACCGAAAACCAGGTGATCTTACCTGCTGAGGTGTTTTGGGGAACAGCGGTTCGGTAGGTTTGATGAGCTTCCCCGCAGCAGAGCCCTGAGCTCCCTTCTCTCCCTTGGTCATGGCTGAGAGGCTGTGTGTGAGGCGGCAGCCGTACCTCTGCGATTGTGTCTGTGAGGGAGCGCTGAAGTGAGTGTGACTGTGACTCCTCGTGTGAGCGAGAGTGCGAGGAGCCTGCCACTGGTTGGTGGTGGTGGTGGTGGTGGAGGTGGTGTGTGTCAGAGGGTGAAACTGGATGTGACTCTGACTCCGGGTGTGCGTGGTGTTGTGGTGGTGGTGGTTTTTGTGCACGTGAGTGACGGCTCCGGAGGCTGGGAGCTGCTCCTCCTGCTGCTCCTCTGTGACAACTCTGCCGCTTTCTGCCGCCATTCACATGCTGTTTGTTGCTCTGGAATGAGGCCAGGAGGGAAGGGAAGGGCAAAGTCAGGCAGGCGGTGCACACACACACACACACACACACACACACACACACACACACACTCAATGACAGGCATGTACTGCAACATACAAGCACAAGAATGCATGCACATACAAATACTTTGGATGCATGCACAAAAACCCATATCAATGGGACAATGCATGAGAGCAGAGTTGAATGCAGATACAGGAGAATGTAAGACATCACACACAGAGACACACACACACAATCACACACACACACACATAATCACACTCTATCTTAAGCAACCTTTTTAAACATGTAGCCTACTAAAAGTCAAATGTCATGCAGGTGACCATCATCTGCTGTATTACACACAGCTGACTATATGACTGAAAAATAGCAAACAGGGGCTCCAAACAACGACGATGTCCCGTGCAGGAGGAGTGTGTTATCCGCCCTCATCTTACTATTACTGTAAGTGCATCCATATAAACAACCACTCTGCACACCTGATAAGAACCTTGAAGCTGATGTTTCTTTAAAAAAAAAAAGAAAAAAAAGAGGAGAAAACACATGTATGATCTTACCCCGTGTTGATGGAAAAAGCAGCACGGTGCTGTCAGTGGTCGGTAGTGAGTTAGTTTCGGTCAGTGCGGTGATCTTAGCTGCCAGTCAGTGAGCACAGACAGACAGCCGGGCTGGATGAGAAGGAGACTGCGGAGGATGGAGATGGAGATGCTCTGCGCGGCTCCACTCTCTCGCTTGTTGTCAGTCTGCAGTGACGGAGCTGCGCCCTGCAGCGGCCGTCACGGTGCATGACACTAAGCCAGAGCCTATTGCATGTATACAAGCTATGTGCATGTGTGTGCGTGTGTGTGTGTGTGTGTGTGTTCTTGTACAGCTACCTTTGTGAGGACCAATATCAGTTTTAGACCTTCAGAGCAAGGACACTTTTGGAAAGTGAGGACATTTTGGCCGGTCCTCACCTTCGGACAGACAGACCTTTAAAGGCTTGTTTGAGCGTTCAAACTTGGTTTTAAGGTCCAGGTTATAATTTGGTTTAGGTTAGGGTTAGGGCAAGGGTTGGGGTAAGGGCATTTAGTTTTGATGGTTAAATGGACTGTTTGTAACTTTTTACACGTATAAATCTACCGGGTTGGGATCCCATGCACGCTCGCATATGCGTGCTCGCGTGTGGCTACGCTGTTCAGACCGTTCCTCTGCTTGCCTTCACTCACACAACGGGTGCGTTCTCGCTCCACCTCTACACGTGGATGCATGCACACTACACACTGCAGAAGAGTTAGTTTAGCTCTGAGAATATCTAGTAAATGTACAGTGGATGTTTGTGCAGAAATAACTGCTGCAGCTCCTCCAGACCAACAGAGTTACGTTATCGTCTCCGACCAAAACTCGACCAGGTGCCGGTGTCTTCCCTGCTCCCTCCGGCTGCGTTTGGGAGGTGATAACGTTACTCGCTGCGGAGCCCTGCTGCTTCAGCCCCGGAGGCTGAAGCAGGAAAAGCCAACTCTAGGATCAGCAGTGATTCATGGAGAGACCTTCGTCTGGTCAGCTAACATTAGTGCCAAGCAGCTGAAATATAGAGTGATATTGTGGTTTTAGCTGACGTGTGTCGCCTCACTGTTTTTGCTCGTTCATGTCTATGTAGAGCAAGCAAGCGCGAGCCCGACGCTGACTTTCGTTGACTTAATGGCCACAGGTGTCGCTGTTAACAAGCATTTCTGAAAGTTACAAATAGTCCCTTTAAGGTTAGGGGAAGGGGCTTGGGAATGCATTATGTCAATGAGTGTCCTCACAAAGATAGAAGTACAAGGCTGTGTGTGTATGTGTGTGTGTGTGTGTGTGTGTGTGTGTGTGTGTGCGTGCGTGCGTGCGTGCGTGTGCGTGTGCGTGTGCACGTGTGTGTGTGTGTGTGTATATGTGAGGAGATTATGGCAGGCGAGTGTTTGACACTAGCAGTGTGTGTGTGTGTGTGTGTATTGGATGGGAAAGCATATTGCAGGTTTTAGGACTCCTTCCTGTAGAACTACTGGTTCTGTAGAACATGTGTTATTGTTTTAATGACACATTCAATATGAAAAGCCTTCATGCTTGGTGATTCATTTGCTTACTAACACTCATCGTTCTCATATGAATCTGTCATAATGTATAATCATTATCCCCACACTGTTAACATTCCTGTCTAACCTATGTAATGATAAGTGGCGTGGTGTACGCGGAATGTCTGAAATGCAGTTTGGTTTCATTTCCGTCACGGAGAATTTACCTGCTGTGTGATTCTTCGGAACAAGGAGTCGGAAAGGTGTGCGTGTGAACTCAACTAGGACGCACTCAAGTATCTAACTGCATATTTCCCACACTGCATCATCATCATCATCATCATCATCATCACCATTTAGTCATGCGACATCATCATCTTTAGTAGGCTACACTTCACACTGCAAAATAGTTTGTTTGGCTAACAGTAACTGTATTAAGTTTATAGTTGGTAGCCTACTTTAAGTTTAACATGTAAAGTTTTACATATAGGCCTACAATTTTACATTCAAATAAACAGGTTAAGTTCCGCCCCTTCCGCTGTCCCCCATGGGACCTTATTTCAGAAAATGATGTAGGGTAGTCAATGGCTAAGTTGATGAAGAGACAAATGTTTTTGACCCCATTTGAATTGAGGTGTCGAACTTCATATGTAAAACTGAGCCTTTATAATCTATCTAAAATCTTATGTTGTGCAGGG